>APFE030730348.1:27622-63378 GCA_000404065.3 Pinus taeda
TGAGGAGTGGTAATTTCTTACAATCCTTTACAAGATATGGTTGGATTCATTTCTTGATGCTCGATGTGATCTTTCACTTCTTGAACATTTTTCTTCTTGATATGTCCTTCTATCTTGATAGTTTGAGGAGTGGTAATTTCGACCAATGAATTACAAGATATGGTTGGATTCATTTCTTATTTCTCGATGCGATCTTTCACTTCTTGCACCTTTTTCTTCTTGACATGTCCTTCTATCTTAAGAGTTTCGGGAGTGGTAATTCCTGCCAATCCTTTACAAGATATGGTTTGATTCATTTCTTCTTTCTCTAGGGTGGGGTCCTGGCATATATCCTATTCTTTTGATGTTCCTTGATCCTTTTCTTCCTCTTCTTCATATTCTATGTAAAATAATTTCTTCTCAGCACACTTACGACCTTTAGTGCATTTTCTATCACAATTGTAACAAATCCCCGTTTCTCTTTTTTCTTCCAATTGTTCTGGTGTATCCCTTGTAGGTTGTGGAAGGCTAGGAGAAACAACACTTCCATATTTATAGTTGTGAGGGGTGTGCTTCTTGGTTTCCATAATTTTTCTTTCCACTATGTCACAAAGCCCTTTTACTCTTTCCAATTGTTGTGGTGTTGCTCTAAAGAAGGTGTTGCTCTTTGTATCCTCATAATGTGTTATCATTTCCTCCGTGAAAATTGACCACGTAACAAGTTGTTTACGAGAACAAATCCTTTCATACCATAAAAATTGATCCGGTTCTATATATGAAGATGCAATACATACCTTTTGTGATAGTGGTACACCATGTAGATCAAAATATTGCTCCATTTGAAGTATCCAATTTACCAGATCCTTGCCATCAAACTTCCTCATCTTGTTTTTTCTTGATTTTAGGAGCTCGATCTTGAAACAACTGTAACTCTGTACTTTCGGATATTTAAGTTCTGAAATTGCGATCTGTAGCAGCCCTCTGCATCCTCTTTCCAATGCCACCAGTCTGATCCAAATTGGAGTCTCTAATGAAGAGTTATGCGAAATCTTCCATAGTGACCTGTTTGGAATGCAATTCAGGAGTCTGCAAAAAGACCAAGTTCCTCAGATCATATCTCCATAAATATAGCGCAAAAAGTTCTGAAATTTGGAACCGAGTTTCAGCTCGATTTATTGTCAAATGGGTTTTTTTTTAGCTTCTGAAATGTCGTAGAAAAAAGTTATTGTGAAAATTCCATGATGACCTATTTGGAGCAGCAAAACCCTAGAATCCAAAGCTTTGATACCAAATGTTATGAAACCAGCTCAAGAAAAGATAGAAAAGATAGACCAATTCCTTAGAATTCAACCTCTTCGAGGGGGCAACCTCCTTTACATTACATAAATGAACAATTCTTCGATTATTCAAATGAAAAGACCTCCTTTCTATATATAGGAGTCTAAGGGGTCATAACATAATCAGAGCCGACATAACAATAATAATGTAAGGGCACAATAATAACAATAGTGGGCTTCTATGGGGCACAATAGTAACAATATGGGAACTACATGGGTACATCAATATAATAAGTCGGTTGTACTAATAACAATAGGGGGTTACACTAGTAGTATAGGGGCCTAACATATATACAATAAAAAACCAGTTTAAATAACACAAATCAAATTTTCACCTTAAACTTTTCCACCAAATTCCGACACCAGAAAATCTAAAATATCACATTAAAAACAACTTTTGCAAAAGTTCCAAAATTTTTAGTAGTTACTTTTTCTTTTTTAATATTTTAAAACATATAATACATATTAAGTATATGCACATCACATGACTTTCTTTTTAATATTTTAAAAAAATAAAGATTAAGTACTATGCACATGAAACGATTTGTTAGTGAATGAAGATCACATTTTATTTCTTTAACGTGATATAAGAGTATTTTTACTAAAGGTAGAAGAAGGTATTATTATATAGAGGTGTTTATGGTGTATAAGGAATATATTATTATATAGAGGATCAATGTGAAAATACAGAATTTATAATTATAAAAGTGATTTCAAGATGTTATAAGATAGGTATATCTAATTGTTATTTTATTTTAGGCATGTTATTTAGAAAAAATGTTTTATAAAAAAAAAAAAAAATAACAAGTAAGAAAGAGAAAAAAATAATAAGTATAATCAATTCACAACCTATGAACTTTTATTCTCAATAGAAATCACCTCAATATTATTTTTATTAGTTATAAATTTATATTTTTTAAATTTTTAATTCACTAATTCACACAAATGTAAGTATATTTTAAGAATTTTAATTGGTTACCTTAAATAATCTTCATGTTAATAGTTATTTTGTCACTAACATTCTCAAAGTTCTCTACACAAAATATTTTTGAAGGTAGGATGAATTCTAATGGATCATCTTATACTATAATTATTAGATAATTAAATTTAGTGCATAGGAGTGATGCTTGTCATATATTTCTATAGACAGATTTAAACATATTAATTCAAGTTGTACTGAAAAATGAAAGTAGAAGAGGGAAGAGAAGAAGAGATTTTGTTTTTCTAAAAGTCTTTTTTAAAGAAGAAAAATGAGAAAACGTTGGTATATATATTTAACTATTTTCTCAAACCTAATGCAAGGAGAAGAATCTTAAAACTGAACTAGAATAAATCAAAGATACTTTTTCATTTTACATTATTCTACCTTTCCCCAAAGCCTCACCACTAGTTTTTTATGATTCATTTGTGAACAACATTGAAATAAGATAAATCTCCTACCAAAACTAAAGGGCAAAGGTACTTGCAACCCTTAACTACTTGATTGTAACGAATGTGTGAGAATCAATGAGTATCCACTAAAAAATCCACCCAATGTCTTGTACCATCCATGATAATAAAAAACCAATTAGCAATGCATTATAACACACCAAGTGGATGGAATTTTTAGCACCTGCTTTTATGTTAGGGCGAATGCATGAAGCGGGGTTACACTTTTGGGCCAAATGTGGTGATAATGTTTCAAGTTTTTACTCCTTTATAGAATTGGAGTCTTCAAAATTCATATAAACCTTGTGAATTTTGATTGGGAGTAAAAAGAAAATTTGTAGATAATTATGTTTTGTCCTAATGATATTTTGCAAAAAATTGAGTATCTGCCAATTTTCCATTAAATGAAATGTTTTTGCTTGTAAATTTTCGTGCGTGTGTTCACTTAGCATACTTTGTCTAAAATGTGTGATTATATATATATAAGCATGATCTACACAGAGATAACTAAGTTTTCATATTAGAATTTGTTTTTCATGCAAAATTATATATTTGTATTACTTTTGGAAGTTGGTGAATGAATATTTCAATTGCATTTTCCAGACATGTGTTCACATAATTTTTTTCCTACTATTTAAATAAAATTAAAATACAAGAGTAGCATTTTGAAGAGGACTTGTAAACGAAGACAAAAAAGAAAATAAATACAAGGACTATGTTTAAAGGAAATAAGATAAAAAAATATCATATGAATTTGAAAATGTCAAAATCATATGCCATCGAATAGAGGATTTCTTTGTGAATCCAACATGGTCAACTCCCCCACTTAAGGACAAATTCTCTCTTAAGTCTGCTAGGGTCCAAAATGGTGTTGCAGAAAGATCTACAAAAGATGTGCTAAATTTGTCACACCTGGATCGATCACTTGAAACGCTAGATCTAACACTTAAATTTGAAATTTAAATTGATCAATGAAGATTTTAATGCCAGTTAATCAAATACCCACCAACACGCCACCAATTTGATTAAATGCATATATTAAAAAGTTACGAAATAGATTTTATTAAATGCGTTTATTAAAAAGTTACAAAATAGGGGCTCAATAGAGCTTATACCTCAGTCGAGCCCCTATTGTCACTAAAAATAGTATAATTATGTTGAATAATCCGAATACAAATATAACTAAATGTGTATGCATAAAAAATTAACAATAAACATTCATTCACTCCTAAATAACAGGTGGAAATTACATAAGGATTCACAACAAAAATGAGAAATTGGAGAATTTGAACTCGTGAAGGAGAGAAGATGCCAGCCACAAAAGAAGTGCAAGAAAAAGCTAGAAAAAGGATGAAAAAAAGAAAACAAGCATTGAAAGAACAACAAGATTATGCAAATACAGGTAATTGGTGTTGTCTCACTTCTCATATTTGTCTCACTTCTATTATCTGCACTCCATATTGTAGCATGCATTAGGAAGTATGACTGAAAACAAGGAAAAAATAGTGGATTTCTTTTTATATGAATTGAATCTTTCTACATACAAATTACAGAGTATCATTACAAAACTTATAATCATGTTTTTAATAAGTCTAAATTTCGAGACAAAAACATACTTTTATTGCAACATGTACATCATTTTCAAGAAATTAAGTTGTGAAAGTTACATGTTTTCTAGTATGAAGGTTCAACTAGTAATTCAAATATCTTAGATATTGCTTCCAATTCCACTTGCAACAACACCAAATAAACTTAGTTTCACCATTACCTAACCAATTTATAATATTTACTTCTTCAAATTCTAGTTTGATAACACTCTCATCAATAAATTAGTTTGATAAGTAGTCACACATTTTGTTTTTTTCTCTTAGTGATGGTGAGAAAAAAGTGTCTAAAAAACTTATTGAAAAATTGTTGATCTTCCCCTCTATTTTTAATATATGAACTTATAAAAAAAAACCATATATAAATGCTCATAGTTCTTATAACTTTCTAAACATTATAATTTTTTAATCTTATTACTTTTACCATTATTTTTTTAATCAAAATAATTTAAATCCCCATCCTTGCATAGATAAATTCTCCCCCTAAAAACTTTCAAATTTTTCCCTAAAAACTTTCGAATGATAAACTATAATTATAATACTTGAAACAAAATAATTATAATAACTAACCATATAATAGTTATTTTGTTATAATTTACATAGTTCCTTATCACTTTTAACTTTAATTTTATTATATTGAAACCATATACTTATGTGGTTCCAATTAATGAAAATTTTCACGACATTGTTATACCGCGTGGCTTCAAGGTTTCCAAATAGTTTATATGGTTCTAATGAAACCATGTAATTTATATTGTTTCAATTTCTCACTTTAATGTGTTTTCCAAGATCTATATGTGTCTAATCCATGATATATGATACAATGAAGGGTGGATTATACTTTCTTATTAAAAGTGTATGGGATTGGGTATTTTTATAAAATAAATAAAATATAAAGCAAGAAACAAATATGTTTAGAAAATAATGTGTTTTCCAAGATCTATATGAGTCTAATCCATGATATATGATACAATGAGGGGTGGATTATACTTGCTTATCAAAAGTGTATGGGATTGGGGATTTTTATAACATAAATAAAATATAAAGTAAGAAACAAATATGTTTAGAAAATAACATAAAATACTTTAAGTATGAAATATATGTTTTGGTTATCTATAAATTATTGAAAGTGATATAAACATTATTTTCAATTTTGAATGGTGGAAGGTTTAATTTGAATTTAATGTATAATTTAAATGTAAATAAATCGAATTTAATATAATTTGATTTTGTAGGGTAAGATTTTAAATATTAATATATTTAAAAAATTTTGTTATTGTATTATGGAGTGTGTATTTATGTATTGTATGGGTTTTTAATTACAAATTATATTATAGTTGGTTAAATTTGTATAAATTTATAAATATAGATTTTGTTTTCTCTCATGAAATAATTTTCATCATTCAATTTGGTAATCACTAGCTTGATTTTTAAAAAATATTTCATTCTCTTAAATTAAAAAAATTTGCCATATCATTAAGTTCTAAGTAATAATTCCCTATAAAATATGTATTTAGACTTTCTATATAAGAATTTAAACTTAACTTTTATTAGTATTTAGTTCAACAACCTTGCAAATTAATATATAATATCTTCTTGTCAACTTTGCTAGATCTGCATTCTCTTCTCATTTTTGAGCCACTCTCTTAAGCTTCTTTAGTAAACTCTCCAAATCTTCTAATTTTATTCCTAACACCTTTTCTTTTTTAATAAACTTAAATCTAGTTCATTTTGTTCTCACAATCTCTTTTACTTGACACTAGATTTAAATAATTGAAATGTTTAGTCAATGAGATATATGAACAAAAATATAATACCATGAATTGCCTCACTTGGTAAATGTGACTTGTTGTGAAACCAAACAAAGCTTTCAAACCTAGATTCGCTAGTAAAATTTTTAGGTTATCTAACAATAAAACACCTTTATCACAAACCCTTCAATCCCACGCCCAAATGGTTTTAAGCTTTTCCATTTCTTAAACATGTGTTGGGGGGAGAGTGAAGAGAGATTATTGCTTGTGAGACTAGATTACTTGGAGAAAGGTATATATTGACAATTTACTCTCCAATTTCTTTAAGTTTATTCTTAACACCTATACTTTTTAAATCATTTTTCGCTTTCCTTCGGTTCTCACAATCCCTTTTATTTGGCACTAGATTTTAATTCAAATATTTGGTGAATGAGATGTATGAAAAAAATTATGACACCATCTTTGTTGTAGAGATCAATTTTAGTTTAGGATTTATATAGTCTCTTGAAGAAACAAAAAATTGTTGCGAAGAAGAACTAATTTTGCGAAATGTCAAATGCTTCACTTGGTGAAATGGACGTAGATATATTAAAAACGCATATATTTGTTAATTTTTTTTTTACATTATTAAATGAACAAAGCAATTCCATTTTATTTAATAGTATGGTACATTTTATTGAAATAATTGATTAAATACAATAAGTTTATATAAATAAGATTAAAATATAAATTAACAATTTTGAATTATGATATTGGAAAATTAAAAGAAAAACGTTAAACCAATTTGATAATATTATATTTTTATTAACAGTCTATAGAAATGTATTTTAACCACACATTGTAACTATATAATTCATATTTTAAATGACAATTAAACACTTAAATTATAATATATATCATTCATGGTGTCACCTATGTAAATGCGACAATGAATCTTTCACTCATCATTTTATTGAATGTTTGGCTGCACGAGAACATTGGATTTCAATCTCATCAGTGATTTCTTTCCCGACAAGGTCGTAAGGCGCTTCTGTAAAGGAATCTTGGTCAAATTGGTGGACGAGCGCCTACCCACAAAAACTCAGAAATTTTCCTTTACTTATTTGTTGGGGACTATGAATAGCCTGGAACAACCTCATCTTCCAAAATTCCCTGTCGCACTGGCCCTCCATTACTTCTTGTATATCTCTGGCTATTCTAACATACCTGACGACGAGGAAAAATTGTTTAGAGAATTTTCGGCAAAATCACATAAATAATCATTTGTCGACGCGTTTCGAACCAACCAGTGTGGTTCATCGTTAGGACAAGTTGAAGAAACAGATCCAGCCTAGCAAGTTAAATAGTCTGAGCAGAGATTCCAACGGCTAATTTAACGACTAATTTTGACTAAAGGACCCAAGTTAATATTATAATATTATTATTAATAATTTATAATTCTTTTTATGGAAATAAGTTAAATCAGGTAAAAAATAAATTCATGGTTAGTTTAAAACTTAATTCATTAATTTATTTAAAATAAATAATTAATTATATATAATTTATTCTTCTATTATTATTATTATTATTATTTATTATTAATTTATAATTAAAAAATTAGTTAAATTAGGCAAAACGAATATAAAATAAATTCGCGGTAAATCTCTAAAAACTAATTTATATATCTATCTATTTATATATATATATATATATATATATATATATATATATATATATATATATAGTAACAATAATAATATATTTAAATCATTAATATATTTATTTAAATCAATATATAAATAAATTATTTAAAGGAAAAAAGTAAAATGGGGTAAACAAAAAATATATAGGCAAACAAAAAATATATATAAACTAAAATCATGGTTAGTTTTAAAATTTTTAAGAAAAATCTTTATATCCTGAACCAAAATCATCATTCCCAAATCCATAGACAATTCAAAACCATGGGCTTATTTTGATGGGTCTACCCAAGAGGACGGATGCAGAGGAGGAGCCATTCTAAACCTCTCTGTCTCTCATTCCCTCCACATACAGATGGGTTTAGGGGGAGGTACTAATAATTTTGCAGAACTATCCTCTGCAAAGTTCCTCATCCAACATGCTTTAGAAATCCAATGCCGAGACCTTCAACTCTTTGGTGACTCAAAAATAGTTTGTGCTTGCTTAAACAAAAAATCTAGATGCTCAGCATACACTCTATTACACATACTGGAAGAGGCCCACCATCTTATTACTGATTTTGACTCATTTACATGTCATCACATTTTGAGGGAGTGAAATGCTTATGCTTACAGATTATCCAAAGAAGCTACACATAGGCCATCCGACACTTGGATGATCCAGGAACACAGAGAGGGAAATTTCTACCAATACTACCACTGGCCATTTATGTACATAGATTCTATAGCAAGCTCTTAGGGAGCTTAGATCATGGGTTTTTTTGTTTACCACCTGTAAATATCCATATGTTTTATTTATATTTCAATTTTTTAGCAAGAACTATGGACAGATTATATAACTACCAATCTTTCTATGCTACTCTTCCTTTTTGAAAAAAACAATATGATGATCATTTCATAAATGGATGCCTCCCTGCGTGGAAGAAAGGCGTCAATTTTTCTGGATTTCTTTTTGAAACTGATAGGCACTGCCTCATATGGCATATGCTGATGCATATACAACATGTAATTTTTATAATATATCAATGAAAATTACGTTTTGGAATATATATATATATATATATAATATATTATATATATATATATATATATATATATATATAATATATATATATATATATATATATATATATATATATATATATATATATTGCTAAACATAGATTTATGATTTAACATAAAAGATAAATTTATTTTTATCATTAAATATAAATTAATTAATTTTTCATTGTTAACAAAGGATAAATATTTAAACGCAAAATACAAATTTCTAAGTATGCAAATATTTTACAAATTGCATACCTTGAACTAGTTTGAATTTATTATCCTTTATATGGGGATCCTCTATTTCATGTTCTCAATTGTGGCATCCCTTGAAGTTAAATCATGATTTATACATAAGCAACAAAGTTAATTTATCTAATTAAATCAAGTTTCGTAATTCAATTTAGTTTATAATGGAAATATAATGTTTATCAAAGAACTAATTTTTCATTTCCCTATATTATACTCATATATAGCATAATTTCAAAAAGTAATTGACCCATTATCCAAATGTCTTTTTTTCTTGCAAGGAACAAACATCACATTGTGTAATTAGGGAATTGTATTAAAAGATCATGAACCACATATCCACATACTTGCAATACAAACCTTTGTATGTGCACTAGATTCACATTACACACATCATCCCTACTAGCGAATTTGTTTTACTAACTATTACAAGTAGAGTAATTGCTTATATTTTACTTTGAAATTTTGGACACAAACATATGCTCGCATAGTATAATTAAGAAAGAATTAAGTGGTCCATCATCTACACATCATTTCTTTTCTTGCAAGGAACAAAATCACATAGTGTAATTAGGGGAATTGTATTAAAGGATCTTGAACCATATATCCACATACCTTCAGTTCAAACACTTTGTATGTGCACTAGATTCACCTTGCACACACCATCACTGTTAACCAATTTTCTTTACTAATCATTACAAGTAGAGTGATTGCTTATATTTTACTTTGAAATTTTGCACACAAACATCTGTTCACATAGTATAATTAGGAAAAAAGTAAGTGGCCCATCATCCACACATCATTTCATTTCTTGCAAAGAACAAACACCACAAAGTGTAATTAAAGTAATTGTAAAGGATCACCACATATCTACATCAATTCACACTTTGTATGCTAACAATTTCACTTGCACACACATTCACCCCACACGCTAAACTCACCTAGAATCTGTATAAAGGGTATCCTCTTTCCATAATATTTATACTAATTTATCTGAGCCTATATTTTGTTACACACCTTAAGTAAAGCAAAGCCTTTCTAAAATCATCTTTAACCTAACACACAAAATTCCCCATAGGGGCAATAAGATAATTTGTAGTTCAAGCTAGGACCATGGCGATAGCCAACACATAAGACGTCTTGGTTGTTTTTCATATTGAAACATATAAAGTTGTCTTTTAAGGAGCTTAAAATCATGCATAGTCTATTGACAAATCTGATAAATGGATAGAAACGGGTGAAGGGGGCAAGGCCTAGTCGCTAGATTATCATGACACTTCATGTTGTCTCCCTAAATGTGGTAGGGGTTCTCGGTCCAAAGAAGTTGAGACTCTTCTATTCCCACTGGATGCAAGTAACTTAGTGGACAAACCTTAGGGCATATTTCCTAATTGGTTTAGGTGTGAGAGCACTTAAACTTGAGATGATCTTAGTTAGGCTACTAGAAGTGTCGCCATCTCTTTCATGACGTAGCCCTAGTACCTTTGGCCATTATAATCATCTCCATAACTTGGTTGGTTTTTTGGATACTAGAAGCATTGCTAGTGACATTTATGACATGGACCTAGTACCCTATTCTAAAATATTCACAAGGCCCAACTACATCTTGATAAGAAGGACATTAGGTCTTTTTAGGAATTTTTGTTATACACAAAACTTCACAAAACATTTTTTGTTGAATGTTTCACACATTACGATTAAAGGGAAACTTAACCAATTGTGTTTTTCTCTATCTTGTGTATTTGATTCATTTGGTTTTCCTAAAGAAAATGTATGTGTTCAAGTGTGCTTACAAATGCAACAATCTTAGGTGTTGTTGATTTCTTTCCTTTCTTCCCAACTGATTTATTTCTCAAAATAGAACACTTGTCATTAGTTACATGTTTCATAAGGATTATATCCTCTTTAGTGCCTCCTACATAAGATTCACATCATCATGAAAATTATTTTACCTTTCATACATGTTGACACAAGGACTAATGCTTTTATGCGTGTGCTCTTCTTTGACCCAAATTTCCTTGATTAAGAAACCATTTTTTTCATTTTTCAACCGAGAACCCTTCATCCATGTCAACTTATACTACCTAGCTACCAAGTATCAATTTTTTGCTTTCATTTAACTTTTCCCTAGGGTTTCTGACTAGAACCTTAGGGTTTCCAAGTTGATTTTTATTGACTAAGGAGGAATGGTTTTACCTTTCATCATATTCTGAATCACCCTTTTTGCTGACATAGGAACCGATATTTTCATTGGTGCACACTTCTTTGACCCATCTTTCCCTAATCTCGAATTCCTTTTCTTTTCATGTTTCAACTTAGAACCATTCTTCCATGTCAACATATGCTACCTAGCTTCCTACTATCAAATCATATTGACCTTCCACCTATGATGATAACTTAAATAAACATGTGTATATCTACTATTCACATGTCTTATGATGATGATTTTCTTGACTTACAAGTATGAAAATATTTCACAAATTGCATACCTTGAACTAGTTTGAATTTCCTATCCTTTACATGGGGGCTCCTCTATTGAATGTTCTCAATTGTGGAATCCCTTAAAGTTAAATCATGATTTATACATAAGCAACAAAGTTTATTTATTTAACTAAATCAAATTGCATAATTCAATTTAGTTTATGATGGAAATATAATGTTTCCCAAAGCACTAATTTTTCATTTCCCTATATTATACTCACATATAGCATAATTTGGAAAAGTAATTGACCCATTATCCAAATATCTTTTTTTTTTCTTGAAAGGAACAAACATCACATTATGTAATTAGGGAATTGTATTACAAGATCATGAACCACATATCCACATACTTACAATTCAAACCTTTGTATGTGCACTAGAATCACCTTGCACACACCATCCCTGCTAGCCAATTTGATTTGCTAACTATTACAAGTAGAGTAATTACTTATATTTTACATTGAAATTTTGGACACAAACATATGCTCGCATAGTATAATTAAGAAAGAATTAAGTGGTTCATCATCTACACATCATTTCTTTTCTTGCAAGGAACAAAATCACATAGTGTAATTAGGGGAATTGTATTAAAGGAACTTGAACCATATATCCACATACCTTCAATTCAAACACTTTGTATGTGCACTAGAATCACCTTGCACACACCATCACTATTAACTAGTTTTCTTTACTAATCATTACAAGTAGAGTGATTCCTTATATTTTACTTTGAAATTTTGCACACAAACATATGTTCACATAGTATAATTAGGAAAAAAGTAAGTGGCCCATCATCCGCACATCATTTCATTTCTTGCAAAGAATAAACACCACAAAGTGTAATTAAAGGAATTATAAAGGATCACCTCATATCACATCAATTCACACTGTGTATGCTCACAATTTCACTTGCACACACATTCGCCCCACACAATAAACTCACTTGAACTTTGTATAAAGGGTATCCTCATTCTAGAATCTTTATACTAATTTATTTGAGCTTATATTTTGTTACACACCTTAACTGAAGCAAAGCCTTTCTAAAATCAACCTTAACCTAACACACAAAATTCCCCATAGGGTCCACAAGATAATTTGTAGTTCAAGCTAAGACCATGGTGATAGGAAACACATAAGATGTCTTGGTTGTTTTTCATATTGAAACATATAAAGTTGTCTTTTAAGGAGCTTAAAATCATGCATAGTCTAGTGACAATTCTGATAAATGGATAGAAACAGGTGAAGGGGGTAAGGCCTAGGTGCTAGATTATCATGACCCTTCATGTTGTCTCCCGAAATGTGGTAGGGGTTCTCGGTCCAAAATTTCCGACCAGAAGCATAGACTCTTCCATTCCCATTGGATGCAAGTGACTTAGTGTACAAACCTTAGGGCATATTTCCTAATATATTTAGATGCAAGAGCACTTAGACTTGAGGTGATCTTAGTCAAGCTACTAGAAGTTTCACCAACTCTTTCATGACGTAGCCCTAGTACCTTTGGCCATTATACCCCTCTCCATAACTTGTTTGGTTTTGTGGATACTAGAAGCATCGCTAGTCACATTTATGACATGGCCCTAGTACCCTATTCTAAAATATTCACAAGGCTCAATTACATCTTCATAAGAAGAAAATTAGGTCTTTTTTGGAATTTTTATCATACACAAAACATTTTTTGTTGAATGTTTCACACATTTCGATTAAAGGTAAACTTAACCAATTTTTTTCTCTATCTTGTGTATTTGATTCATTTGGTTTTCCTAAATAAAATGTATGTGTTCAAGTATGCTTACAAATGCAACAATCTTAGGTGTTGTTGATTTCTTTCCTTTCTTCCCAACTGATTTATTTCTCAGAGTATAACACTTGTCATTAGTTACATGTTTCATAAGGATTATATCCCCTTCAATGCCTCCTACATACAATTCAAATCATCATGAAATTTATTTTACCTTTCATACATGTTGACACAAGAACTAATGCTTTTACACGTGTGCTATTCTTTGACCCATATTTCCTTGAGTAAGAAACCCTTTTTTTCATTTTTCAACTTAGAACCCTTCGGCCATGTCAACTTATACTACCTAGTTGCCAAGTATCAATTTTTTTTTCATTTAACTTTTCCCTAGGGTTTCTGACTAGAACCTTAGGTTTTCCAAATGATTTTTATTGATTATGGAGGAATAATTTTACCTTTCATCATATTCTGAATCACTCTGTTAGCACTCAGAATCAACCTCAAGGCTAAGAAAAGGCAACTCTGAGGTAACCACAAACCAAGCTTTAGGTCTGGCATCTAGCCCTGCTAGACCAGAGATGGATCTCTCTTTGCCAACAAAGTGTGGCTGCAATAAATAAAATATTAGGCTAGTTATGGAGTGTGGGGATTTATTTAAAAATTTTTGGGTTGAAACAACAGGAGAAAGGATGGTTGGGCTATGGAGTCAATGCCAGTTTTTGCCGGCAAACTTGGGGCAAAGTAAGTGCCATGTTAAGCCAGATAAAGATTGCGAATGTGAGAAGAATAGGGGTGAAATCCTACTTCCTTGAAGGCATCAAACAAGGGATGAATCTCCTCGAGTAGCTTTAGACAAATGATAAACATAGGCTTGCTCAGCATAGCATCTAACCAAGGATTAATCCTGCAAAGACAACCATTGCATCTAACAACAAATTCATCATGAAAGGAGCATCATAGGGGATGGATTCTTAACATATCACCTAGATAATGTTGTAAAAAGGTAGAAAAACAAAATATGTAAGTGAATAACAGTAAAAACATACTAAACAATAACACCCTGATGGATCCTAGGTTCAAAGGGCAGAAAACTGCTTTATTAAAATGATATCAAGAAATTTTATACAGTGCCAAGCAACCTCTCTGCTGCCAAAATCAAACCCTTACATCTTAAAACTAATCATATTTATAATATTACAAAATCATTTTAAATTTCCTCAGCATAGGAAATATAAAATAAAAATAAAAAATTAATCCTAAAATCCTATATTAAAAAAATACTATAAACGAAACAATCTAATCAATTAATTTTGCAACTAATACCCCAAACCATCTCAATAACCATGAGAAATAGGATTTTTTTAAAAACATAATTTAGGTGAAGGTTTGCCAAGTGTATTAAGGTTACTATATTTGCTCCTTTAGGTGCGGAACCATATGCCACAAAATCTTCCTCTGACTCCCACCTTGCACCTACCTGTACAAATTTTGGAGATGTTTGATCGATCTACTTTTCATGCCTCTTCTTGGATGCTCTCTGATTGCCATTCATACCCAGAATTATGTTGGCCTATTAATTTGTGCCACAATAGCTATAATGTCATCACTATAAATGTCATACTAAATCCATTCACTTTAAATTCTGCTCTTTGTGTATTATGGATAAATTTGTCTAGAGGTTAATCCCTTCAAGATTGTTGGGCATGGAATTCTGAACATCTTTTTCTGGTGAAGTTTGGAAAAACGTATATATTGCAAGCACCCCACTTGTTTTGCACCTCAGGCAAAGCCAAGTATTATGAACTGTACACTCCGGGCTAAGTTCAACATAGATGGCATGATACCAGAAATTGCATGAGTCACATGCAACAGAAGTATCAAGAGATGAAGAATCTTCCTCTTTTGTAGTAACTCCAACTCGTACCCAATTTTGATCCCTCTCTATTCCTCCAACAGCACAAGAATTGTTATGTTTATTACTGCCACCAATCATGTCCTAGACAGGCAGATAGATAATGATCTCAAATTGAGCTTTACAAAGGGGACAAAGATTGGTAATGATTTCCCAATTATCTATGCATGTAAAACAGAACCTTTTCATTCTGATCTCTAGATATTGTCCTTGCCCACACCATTCTTACAACCGCAGTCATTATAATTCCCATTTCTCCACCATAAAAAAATTGTCTCCAGTGATCGCAACAGTCAAAGACTACATGATCAAAGACTTCTTCCATGCATATCCGACATCTTTCAGTTTCAGCATCAGCATCATTGAGCATCGAAGTGCCTCCAACAAGTATGTCCTCATCATAGTGCAACGAGTATTATGCAAAATGCTTGCCCCATGAGCATGTATAAGAACAGAGATTTTCTACCACCATTGACCATCTCATCCTTCCCACTGTTGATTCTTGCCAATCCCAGAAGCACAACACACACTGAAGAGCGCAGTGCCACAAACAACATACCCCACTTGTCCTATCAAAAGCATCATCACCAGGTAAAATCATCCATCTATCATTATCACTAACTGGACCACCAACATTATGTGCTTCTAGAGTGAAATGTTTATCATAATGCAAATCCAAAACACGCACTATGTGTGACCTTGTCTAAGAAGATGGATTGAGATATTCAGTAGAAACTAGCAAGTCATATTAATATGTATTCGTTGAACTAAGTACAACAATAGTATTCAAGACCATCTTAACAACACTGCAAATTCACTGTGATGCTTCTCCATATCCTTGTCTGCAGATATTTTTTATTGTCAATACAGTAGAATCATAATCACATATCACTAAGAGTTCAAGGAACAAAATCTACTAGCATTTATATTATTGATGCTAATCCAGAAGCAACATATTTCTTGAGAGGAAGAGATACTGGATGGCTTCAAAAATACATGTCAAACAGCACAAATGCAACAGCTGATGATTCTATAGTAACATCTGCTACCGAAGGGGATCCATCTGAAGAAATTAAAACAAGCAATATAGAAGGCTTCAACCAGTTAAGATATATGGTGGTGCCTTGCTTGAGGGACCTTCCCTGAAATGTTTCACAAAAGATCTCAAGATCCTTTTGTTCAACAGCACCTGTAGTTTTAAGCCTTGGTGAAAAGGCCTCATCTAAAGCACCCCAAAAGGTTTCACCATCTATGTCATGAACCAAAACAATCTGCAATGATTTCTCAACAGGTGCTTCAAAAACACCATTGAAAAAGAGATTATCCTGTTCAATCTGATTTTCCAGTTTTCCACTCCGTGCAACCAAATATGATGTAATTGTGGCATCCACATACAAACCCGCGGCATAAACTTTGACACTAATTATTGCTATCTTTTTCTCTCGGAAACCATATACCAGGAAACGATAATGAAATTGAAACACCAGGTACCTTTAATGAAGTTAGGAATTTTATATTTGTAGTTGGCTCCACAATAAAGTCTTCAATTCCAACTTAGTCTTTCTGATCGTAGAAGCAGCAGAAATTAATATGGCAACATATAGTTCAGGATTGCCTTTCTCACATACAGCCCACAGACATCCAATGTAGGTTGACAACCCTAACAACTAGCTTGCACTTACTGCATGATTTTGACCTTTCTTGCATTTTCTCCTCTTTTTCCAGATTTTGTGTAAAATACTTTGCCACTTGTATCTTTTGACCTCTTTGAAATCTGTAACTAGATTCATATGTTGATATAGAAATGTAGCCACTTGTCTCCAATCTGGAATTACTGATTCAAACTTCCACCTGTGTGCTTATATTCACCCTTGAGAAGCTTTGCCACCATTTAGTTCGATGTTTCTGTTGGAATTATGTTTCTGGTATGGTTATATGTTACAGATGTTGTACTTGATGGCAACACCCATGGCATGGCTCTCAATATGATGATAATTAAGAAGTACGCAGGAGAAAAGTTCACGAAATTTTATGCAGAGAAAAGTTTATAAAAGTTTATTTCATGTGGGAAAACTTACCTTTGGTCCATGGTAGTTAGTCCTTGGAATTTGAACCTATGGTTTTTGAACCATGGCATCTCGATAGATGTGTTGATCCCTAGTATTGAGTTGATGGTATTGGTTTGTTATGGTTTTGGCTCATGGTATTGGTCCATGATTTGAGGAAGAGCTTGCCTATATAAAGCAAAGGAGATCATTTGGCTTGTGTATGCTTTTGGGTTGAATATCTTAACATTTGAAATATTGGGTTATTGTTTCAAAAGCTCGATCTATATGAAAGTGAAGTGGAAAGCGAATCTGTGAAGGGCGATCTCTCGAGCGCTGCAGCTGCGGAAGTGCGGAGGCGCCACAGAAGGCGCAGTGCAAAGGCGCCACAGAAGGCGCAGTGCGGAGATGCCACAGAGGCGCCACAAAAGGCGCAGTGCGGAGGTGCCACAGAAGTCGCAGTGTGAAGGCACCACAGAAGGCGCAGTGCGGAGACACCACAGAGGCGCCACAGAAGGCGCAGTGCGGAGATGCCAGAGAGGCGCCACAGAAGGCGCAGTGCGAAGGCGCCACAGAAGGCGCAGTGCGAAGGCGCCACAGAAGGCGCAGTGCGAAGGCGCCACAGAGGTGCCACAGAAGGCGCAGTGCGGAGACGCCACATAAGGCGCAGTGTGGAGGCGCCACAAAAGGCGCAGTATGAAGGCGCCACAGAATGCGCAGTGCGGAGATGCCACAGAAGGCGCAGTGCGCAGGCGCCAAGGAGCAGTGCGGAGGCGCCACAGGAGACGCCACAGAGGCGCCACCGAAGGCGCAGTGCGGAGGCGCCACAGAAGGCACAGCTGCGGAGGTATGCGGCGCCACAGAAGGCGCAGCTGTGGAAGTGCACGGCGCCACAAAAGGTGAAGTGCGTAGCGACGCAGGCCAGAGAAAAGGAAATTACGTATCTGTCTTAAGATCTTTTGTTGACTGATTTTTTTTTATAAGGTGTTCTGGGTTTAGTTTACTGTTATTGTGGATCTGGTTATCTGGGTGACTTACTGGTACTTGATGATCATTTGATGTTTATGGATCCAGTTTGAAAATTTATGAAAAGTGGTCCTTGAAAGAAAAGAAGTAGGGGGTTGTAGCTCCCTTCCAGGAGAGACTGGAAAACGAGAGAGAGTTGTAGCTCTCTGCAGGTTGCAGCCTGCGTACTGGTAAAGGACTGCACCAGTACAAGACCATTGTAAAAGGAGTTTGTAATTTGAAAGAAGATAGAGACATATTGTAGCAGGTGGTTTTCACCCACATTGGGTTTCCACCTTATATCTGGTGTTCTTTGATGTGACTGTCTATTTTTCTTGCTCATTATTTCATGGTACTGATATGCAAAATAATTCAAAGTATAAATAAGGAAGATTTGTTAAAAGAACTAGATAATACTGATTCACCCCCCCTCTCAATATTATTTTCAACATATATATATTGAGCATTTGTATGGTTATTAACTTTTAAACATAAAGTTTGGAAAATTATGGCTATAAATATGAATCTTCATTATTTAAATTTCTTTAATTTGATGTGCATTCAAATTAAAGAATTCAATTTGGCCTTGAAATGAAGGTTGGGAGTACATTTATGTAAAGCAAGCCAAAATTTCCTTGCTTCACTACACCTTCACTAAAATGCATGCTGAAGCTTCATTTATTGGCCAATCTGATTGATTAAAATTTTAGATTGTTTATTTAATGATTTACCACACCTTTACACTATTATATCCTTACTTTGGGCTTAAATATTTATACTTCAAATTTCATACAACTCGCCTTATGTGAAAGTTGTTTGTAAGTGGGAAACATCTTATGTAGGATACTTCTCCGACATGATGCAAGGTTATATCCTAAGGTTAGGAATTTTCCAATCATGTCCCATTTCAAATTTCATTAGCAAACGTGTAATTGGTTTGGCTTGGGAGTGCATATTTGTTCCGACCAGATATGATCAATTGTTATTCTGACAAACATGGATTTCAGTGTATAATATTTCCTTTATGAAAATGACTATGCTATGTTGCATAAAATGGTTTTATATTTAGGTTGGAATTTTCATTAACACGTAGTCAATTAAGAACAACTCTTGGTGTGCATTTATTTTAGCCACACAAACCTTCACTTTAACCATATGAAATCAATCAAATTTGGCATATTCTTGCACAACATATATTTATATGTGCAAAATTACTGTTAATTATGAGTGAAAAATAATCTCCAATCTGAATCGGTCAATTTCGCCTTGTAATGAAGGTTAGAAATGCATTTTTGTGAAGTAGGCCAAAATTGCCTTGCTTCACTAAAATGCACACCATGGATTCATTTATTAGAAAATATGATTGATTCAAATTACAGACTGTTTATTTAATTATTTTACACACTTTCAGATTATTATATTTTTTCTTTGATCCTTAAATAATTCTTCTTCGGATTGCATACAACATTCCAAGCTTTTACTTCAACTTGGATTATGTCAAATTTGTGTAAAGGTTTTTCTTCAGCTTGTTGTTGGGCAAAACAATTGTCCTTTTAATTCAAAGCAATAGTTCCAACTATTCACATCAATTGTCAATCCAAGTAGGTTTTATTATTGCAACGCTATTACAAAAAATATATGCAGGAGAAAATGATAACTAGTGCTAATGAATGTCAAAATCAATTGTTGTAATCACACTCTTAGCAAATCAACACTCTGGATGTTACAATCAAACCTTGTTCATACTCTCAATACATAAACACACAATGCAGAATAAAACCATGTTGTCACACTATCACTCTTATTTAGAAAAGAGGAGCACTCCTAGAAACCATTCTCTCAACAAATGTTGAAACATGTATTCAAATGAAATGAACACACCATCAAACTATAATAGGAATTAAATAAATTTCACACTAACAAAGGGACCAGACCACGACCTATGTTTTTAATATATACAGAGGTTAGAATTATATAATCATTAAAGCATGACAAATACTAATAATAACAATAAAAACACTCACACATGAGTTATAATTGAGAGGAAATACATTAAACAACTACAGTACCTTCCTAACTAGTCATCCTTGCTAAGGAGGAGCCTCCCTTCCTAGCAGGGGTTGGTACACTACACAACAAAAAATTTAGTCAATAGAAAGGGATGGCACCACGAATGATTGAGATTGAATTAATGAAACATGCAAGATTGGAATGCCGGTGCTCTCCCCCTCTATCACTATCTATATGTCTATCTTGCACAAGCAAAGAGTACATCTCTTTACAAATTTAGATTGCAATGATAAGATCATCATGAGAATATATCAGTTCTCATGTGATCAAATTTGAGAATACACATTAAGAATTTGATATTGATTTCAAATATTAGGACAAAGTTGTAAATTTTTTTCCAAATTACAATAATTATCAATAGAAAATCCTAATTTTTTTAACTGCATTGTCTATAAACTTCTCCTTTCACAGTCAGACTATATTTTGACCTGATGGTTTCCAAATTGGTATTTATAACTAATTGAAGGAGGTCAGCGTATCCAAAATAGATATTCATGTGTAACAATAATGCTCAGCGAGTCCCTATCCTATCCTTAACGAGGCAAAATTGGAAAGTGTAATCCTGTAATAACATCTCAATATACCACAATCCACGTAACAACCTAGTCGTCAGGTTTATGAGAAAAATAGCCTTAAAAAGTATTTCTCATGCCAAATTAGAAGTAGAACTGGATCATAAGGATGTCATATAAAAAGAGACATACTTAGGTTGATAATGGTTGTTACAATGGTAGCGTATGGTCTCGAGAATAAAAAAGGTAAAGAAAAGGTAGGAAAATGAGTACCAAAAGATGCCAATTTCACATCCCAACATATCCCCCCAAACTTAAGTATCTGCATGTCCATATCTACATGATTTCACATCCCAACATCTCCATCCCGCTCTACTTTAACTGTTGGTTCTTGTGTAATAGCAATATCTTCACCAGGTTCTTGTGGAACAACAGTTTGGAATTCTTCATCTTTCTCTCCAAATTGAATTCCAACTGAAATAGTGGTTGGAATTTCATAATCTACTTCCTCCATCACTTCCTTACATCCATCACATAACCTAGCTGACATTAATTCTTCCACTTTTACTAGGGTTTCTAATCCATTTTGTTTTCTAAACTGAAGATGTCCTTCAACCATGGTAAGTTGTTTCATTAAATTCTCAATTTCCTCCTTCAATTTATTAATTTGCTGAAAAAGGAGGTTAGTTTTAGAATTACTTGGTAAAGAGACATCTTCTTGTTCCTTTTTTAGCTCCTCCTCTTTCTGTTGTTCCTCAAGTTCCTTTTATTTAGGTGGAGCAACATGAACTTTAGGTGTGAGGGTATGTTCTTTTACAAATTCTTCTTCTTTATGTTCATTATGATGTCCCTCAGATTCCTTTGATTCTACTATATCAGTGCATTCCTCAGATATTGGGTTAGCTAACGGTGTAACAATTACCCACACTCTCTTATTAGGATTCTTTCTAGCCAATGGATTCTTCAATTTCCTCTTTTTCACCAAAGTTTGTATGGGAGTAGATTTTTCAGATGCTTTCTTAGATTCCTTAGGAATTTTTGTTTTAGGAACACCTGCTTCAGCAGGACACAGTTCTAGGCGCCCTTGTTTCAACAATCTCTACCTCAGGCCCTTCATCCTCAATGGGGCATGAATGATAACTATCCTTGGATTATCCACTAGATATCTCCACAAGTTCTTAGTGCATGATCTTTCCTTCAATGCATGTACCAACAGACACTCTTATGGAACACCATCTCTTAGGGTTTCTCCAATGAGGTCCAGGAGGTGTAACCACTCTTCTTTGTGCAAGAAGTGTAGTTTCACTACTTTTTCTGGGAGGTGTAACTGCTCTATCTTCTGGCATTGTTTCAACACTTACATTCTATTCCTTATTTTTTGGCTTCCTCACTTTCCTCCTTTTCACTGTAGGCTATACAAGAATAATTTTTTCAGATACTTCCTTATATTCCTCAAGCATTTCTGTTTCAAGAACCCTTGTTTCAGCTAACGTTGTTCCAAGTGCCTCTGTTTCAACAATCTCTTCCTTAAGCCCTTCTTCCTCAATAGGGCATCCATGATAAATATTATTAGATTGTCCACTGGATATATCCATAGGTTCTTTAGTGCATGCTATTTTTCCTTCAGCAAATGCACTAATAGATGTCCCTATGGAACTCCATCTCTTACTATTTTTGCGATGGGTTCTAGGAGGTGTAACCACTCTTCTTTTTCTAGGAAGTGTAGCTCCTCTACTTTGTCTGCGAGGTTTCACTACACTATATTTTGGTGTTGTTTCAATAATCTCCTCTTGTTCTTCACTTTCACTTCCCTCTATTTTAGTGGCTAGTGCATATGACTTTGCCAATAAACCAGTCCATGTGCTTCCTTTTTGTTTAGTGAATGAATTATGATTAACTTGATGAGTGCATGATTGGCTAAGCATCTCTTTGGATGTTTTTCTATATGCACCGCCTCTACTATATGTTGTAAATTTTTTAGCAAATAATGGGGAAAATTTATCAGTTGTCCATTACGAAGATGTGCCAATAACTAAAAATGATAATTGAATATCATCCCAAAACGACCCTCACAAGTAATGAACTTCTGAATAAAAAAAATCCACATCTTCCAAAGGGTGAGGAAGGTATGTTATATCAATACCTCTCCCCTTGCTCCTTACATCCTTTCCTCACTGTAAAATGTTGCCCTAAATGTTCAAACTACTACTTTCTTAGAAAACCAACAAGCCCCTATCTGAGGTAAACTTGCCATCTTGATAATTATGTCCTTTGTAACAACAATTATGAATCCTCTAACCTCTGAATGTTTCTCCAGTAGAGCCTATGTGAATTCCATAGAAACGTGTTCATTGAAACCTTGCAGCGTCCCAAAGTGGACTAACTACACTGCATTCCTTAATATTTCTAGGGCTTTTAGATGGTGTAGCGGGGCATCAATGGAGTCTGGTTCATGATGTATTATTGCTCCTCCCATGGTTGTTTCAGATACTGTTACTGCTCAAAACTACTCAGAGATTGTTACAGTGTGGAACTTGGTCAATACAAATACTTGAGTAAAGAATTTCAATTGAATGAAATTTGGAAATGGCTAGGGAATAATTAAAGTTACCCTTTCAATGAAATTTTCTTATTGAATAAAATTAAAATTTGATGAAAGTTTTATGAATTGAATCCTTCAAAATTTTTATAAATAACAGCGAATATGAATTTAAGTTAGTGTTTTTCTTACATTATGATCATAAAATTATCATAACAATAATCCAACTTTTATGATATTCACATTAAAAGAATTAGTGTTTTTCTTACATTATGATCATAAAATTATCATAACCATAATCCAACTTTTATAATATTCACACTAAATCTTTTAAAATATAAATGTATAAACTATGTTAATAATATATAAACCATGTTATTTTTTATATATATATCACAAAAATTTAGGCTTCCAGAAAATCGTGTTCAAATAATTATTTTGTCCCGTAGTAAGATATAATTCATGATTTTCAAAGACAAGTGCGCACGATCTCGCGAGTCTACTTAATTGACAAATTAATTCACAAACTAGATATCATGTGAGGTTTGAGGTTTATTTGAGGTTGGACGACATAGGTCAATCAACACCATTTGGGGTTTTTTTTGAAGAGAGACATACAGCGAATGTGCTCCGGTATTTAAGCAAACAAATCACTTGTCTACTCAGTGATTTTTATTTTTTGAGGAAACTTGGATTATGAGTTCGATATCATAGTTGATTTCTGAAAAAATGATTGAGATTGAAGAAATAGTTAAGAAATATTCAATTACTAATGATTATTAGTGTGCCTTCTTCATATATCCTTTAGATAATGGTATAATGTATTGTACAATATCTAATGGATAGGAAAAGCAGTGTGTCCTTGTCACAATATATCGTGGATAAGGAAAAAATACATTAGGTGGATAAAATGATAAGATAGACCAGCTAACAACATATAATGAAGCAGCTTACATAGTAAGTTCAAATGAAAGGACATTGTGAATTCAATCATAGTGGGGCATAAAATTATTCATAATTAATAGAAATAAAAATTAGATATTAAATAATAAATATAAAATATATTGGGTTGATATTAATATATATCCTTTTTAATTTTAAATTTTATTGAACGTAAAAGTATTAAATTCTAGAGATTTTTAAGATAAATTTATATGGTTATTTAAAATATTATTTATATTATCTAATAATTTCATATCTTTATATATAAAAGAATTTTTAGTTTTAATTTTATTAAACATTCTTAGATATAATTAATTATTACATATTTATATTTATATTGAAATTTATTTATTTATTTTTCTAGATGTGGTTTGCGAATTTTTGAGATTGGTGACCGTTACGTTCACAAAAAACAATTTTGGGTATATCCACTCGAAGGGATCAGTCTCTTCGGCTTATTCTGGAGCCTAAGCCTAAGGGTGTCCAGGGTAATTAACATCGTGACTTCTCATAGCGAGGTGACATATGGACCAATTTAGCTAAACCTAAGAACTACTTACATAAAATATAATATTTAAAAATATGAATCATTTTTATGTTAATAGATATAGTAAAATGAATTTATAATTTATACTTACTATTTATATTTCATATATTTTGTATTTTAAAAGTTTATGTAGAAACAAACATATATAGATATGACATTTTTATTTGAGTATTAAGTCTTTATATGGTTATTATTGAAAAAACATGGTTATAATATGAGTTTCATTATTTTTAATTTGATATGCATATTATTAATTTTTCTCTTAAGAAAATGTATAGAATTTATATTAATTAAAAAAATTGTAATTAACAAATTGAGTTTCGTCTATTTATTATTTTTATTATATTTTTAATTGAGTTCACATTGGTGTTTTATTACTATTATTTTATTTTATTTTCATCTAATGCTTTAGTACAAGATCTCGTCTATTGCTTCACTATATAACACCCCCACCCCATAAAAAAAAAAATGAAAAAATATATGTCACTTCGAAAAATTATCAAAATGAACATTTCCTACCATGACCATTTTGATATAAAAAAAAAAATCATTAAACACAAATCATGACAAATTCATATAAGACAAAATTTACATGGTTCTCCTAATATATTTAGGTGCCAATATAGGGTATGTCCACATAGAAATGGATACAACCTTTATTATATTATTCACAAGCTCTTTGGATTTTTTTATAATATTTTCCTCCCTTTTGCATATCCTCACAATGGCCCAAAGACATTTTACAATGTATTCATCATGCCTTTAAATAGGCTACATAACATGAGCATAACATGACAAAAACCATGGGTAATGAAATCCTCCATCCCTTAAACCACCAATGCTAAATTAACTCTATGGATGAGTCTAAGTTTAACATAATCACATTAACAATCACCTCCTTAAAAATTGACTTGGGGAGATTAACTTGGTATGAATATCTTTGTTGAAGTCCATATAAAAAGATACGATCAATGGGAATACATGGGTAACCAACCATTGTATCGACCAGTTTTTTAAACACTTTTTCTTGTATATGGTTCATCAACTATCTCACATCCTAAGATCTCACATTCCCCATTCAAGATAGTATAAAGTACTAGTCACATTCTCCCTTCAAACTAGCATAGAGTATCAGTCACATTCCACCCTCAAGCTAGCATATGAGTACAAGTCACCCTTGTATCTATTCAAGTGGTTCATTCCACAACATGAGACAACATGTGCGAATATGCTACATGTATCCCTCAATAACATGTCTTATAATGACCTTAGGGAATACTTTGCACATATGGCTTGGATTTAAAACTTGGACAAAGCACTGTAGGGTTTTCATGCATTATTGTAGCTCTCCATGACGTGATGATTACTTCAACATGCCTTAACACCATTAAATCCATCTATTTTCATATGTCCATGCTGCTACCTAAACATTCTCTAATTACATACTCATTCTTTTGAGCACCTTTATATTGTGGCTCCACTACACTCTTCTCACGTTGTTTCGACCTTCAAAGCTCATTTGCACTCCCCAGATCCACCCAGTTTTTCATTGGCACCTAATTTTCACTGACATGATCTATGTGGTCTGTCATTATTACATGGCTATTCAACATCATTGTTAGCCAAACAAAATGTGGTACCCATATACTTTATTGGCTTAGGGTTCCACATCCCCCATGTAGATTACAATATTAGCTAGTAAATATTTCCATCTATTTTGATCTATGCATTTCTTTGCATATTTGGATATCCAAATAGTAGATCTACCTTTACCACTTATGAAAACTCATTATCCATAATCTAGTAAGTTCCCAAGCCATTGTCTAGACTTCCCTGCTCTCAAACAAGTTGTTGATAAGAAAAATATAATATGCAGAAAAATAAACACAAATCATGACAAATTTACATAATATAAAAGTTAGGTGGTTCACCTAACATATCTATGTGGTTCACCCAAGGGAGAAATGGTTAGGTATTTTATTACATCATTCACAAACTCATTGGCATTCTTATAGTATTGTCCTTCATTTTGTCATGACCTCATAGTGGTCTAAAGGAATCTTACAATGGATTCATCATGCCTTTACATAGGCTACATAACATAAAAATGCCATGGGTTACTGATACATCAAGCCCATACAATAAATTGACTCTATGACTGAAATAAGTTTACTCTAATTACCTTAACATGTTTATTAGGAAAGAGTGTATAACACCACCGATTTTTTGGAAAATAATAAAAATATATGATTATTACCACAAAATTATGTTTGGTCTAATTTGAATAGTAGTATAAGGAAAAAAAAATACAATAAACCATTTGTTGCTATGCACAACACACCTTCTTAGTATGCTTTCCATCTTCTTTCATGTTAACTTGTATCAAATGTGAAATCATTTTCTTGCCTCACATATAATGGCTTGACATAGCCCTTTAAGCAACGTGCCAAACACCAGATTATAGTGCCAACTCTCACATGTAGGGACAAAATCGTGGCCATGAACTTAAATGTGATGGCCTTATAGAATGAGCAATAGTAGAGTTTGCTTGCTACCCAAAATGAAACAAGAGTGAGCTATTGGTACTCAATGTTCCATTCATGTAATTCAGGGGACTTAGGCACCCTTCTTTCAAACCCCCCCTCAAGCCCTCTTGAGGGTCAGCCATCAAGTATCCCGTGCATATTCCCCATCCGCACTCCACCCTTGATTCATTTCATAACATTACTATCATTCCATCCACACCTTCATCCATTGTTAAGGTCAAATCTGCCTCTTTGGACATTACTTCTTCTCCGTCATCTAGACTTGTCTTGCAAAAGGACATAGCGACATTAAAAGGTAAAGCCCCGATGCCTACAGTCTCCCCACCCTACTCGCCAGTGGCATCTCCTACCAATTCCATTGGCAGTGATCTGGACTTGTTACTGCCAAGAGAATCTCTCCATCTTCAGCCTCTTACCATTCATAAGCCGAATAGGTCTATCTCCCCTATCATCAGTCCCTCATCAGCTAGGAACATCACTGTCAAATGTAAACATAATAGAGGTAGCTGACATTTTCACGGTAGGACTGATATATCTAAAATGAATTTGTGGGAATTGAATCTTGTTGACATTCCCATATCTGATATGACAAGGACCGGGCCTCTTAGAGCAAGTTTGCCCGATGATAGGACCTCATGATCAAAATCCTCTCTATGAGCATAAGGGGTATCGGGGTGTCCCCAAAGTTCTTAGCCCTAAAAAATTTGTTTCTTTCATCTACTTCAAAAATAATCTTACTACAAGAGACTATGCATGACCGCCCGACGACTATTGCATATTTCAGACGCATGTTTCCATTGTGGCATATTGAGGCCACGGAAGCATCTGGTCTGTCTGGAGGATTGGCTGTTCTATGGGACCCGTATTGGATTTCTGCGAGGGCATTTCGATGTCTTGAAGGAATTCTGATTCTAGCAAAAATCTGGGGCATGGCTTCTCCTATACATATACTAAATGTTTATGCTCCATATAAAGAGAGATCTTTGTTTTGGGATGGGTTCCTGTCCTCTGAGATTATGGAGATTGAATCCCTCCTGATTGCTGGGGACTTAAATTGCTCATTAAGCTCTGATGAGGTGTGGGGAAAAGGAAGGAAAGTTGATCCAGTGGGGGGGACCATCAGAGATGCTCTTCTTCGATGTAATTTTGTAGACATCGGTCCTCCTTCTCTAGCTGCCACATGGGACAATAGGAGGTCTGGGGAAGGTTACATAACAAAAAGACTTGATCGCTTCATCATGCATGACAGACTTATTGAAAATATTGGTTTTCCCATTTCTTGTATTCTCCCTTGTTTTATTTCTGATCATCGGCCCATATCTTTGGACTGGTCGACTAAGTCCTGCCGGAAGGAATTCCCATTCAAATTTAATAGGATTTGGCTTGAGGATGAAGATTTCATCAATATGGTCCAATCCTCTTGGATGTCCCTTTCCCCTCGTATTACACATTCTTACACTGGATCATTGTTAGATCATTTGTCTCAGCTTAGGAAAAAGGTAAAAGAATGGAAAGCATACAAGAAACAGTATAACAAGATAGAGCTACAAGAAATAAATAAGGAACTACAAAACATTTCCAGTTTATTCACTGACCACAATATCTCATGGAAAGTCCGATCTCGGTTATGGTAATTGGAAAAAAAGAAACAGGCTCTTTTGGCCATTGAGGAGGCATCTTGGAGGCTTAAAAGCAGGGCCATTTAGTTAAAGTAAGGTGACAAGAATACCAAATATTTCCATCATTTTTCTAACAAAAGACGAGAATCAAATGCTATATGGGAAATCAAGAATGAGGATGGTTTTCTTCTGACCTCTCATGAAGACATCTCTAAGGAAGCTATTAGATATTTTCAAAATGCATACAAAAAGGATAGGGATATTGGGATGGATGACATTATATGGGGTATTGAGCCTTACCCCAACATGTTTGATTTTGATCAAAATGACAATCTATATGCTGCAGTCTCTGAGGATGAACTTTTGTCCATTATGAAATCTTTTAAGAAAGACAAGTGTCTGAATCCATATGGATGGACCATTGATATTTTTCTGCACTTTTTCGACCTGATGAAAAATGATATACTGGGTATGATTGAGGAGACTAGAATAAGTGGCAATATCAATCATATTTTATCATCTACTTTCATTTCTTTGATTCATAAGAAGAAGGAATCTCTTACTTTTGTTGATTATAGACCCATCTCCCTATGTAACAGCATTTATAAAATCATTTCTAAACTCATTGCGGGAAGAATCCAGAAATCTTTGTCCAATGAACAACATGGTTTCTTAGTTGGAAGGAATATATTGGATGCGGTTGCCATCACTCAAGAATGTCTTCATTCCATTCGCTCCAAAAATATTGACGCGACCATTCTCAAAATCGACCTAAAAAAAGCATATGACTGTCTTGATTGGGGCTTTTTAAGAAGCCTCCTTATCAAAATAGGGCTCAACATTCAATGCACCAACTGGTTGATGGCCTGCGTGGAGAATGTCAATTATGTTGTACTTGTAAATGGTGTTCCATCTGTTTTTTTCTCTGCTAGCAGGGGGCTCCGACAGGGATGCTCCCTCTCACCCCTGCTTTCCATTCTGGTTATGGATTCTCTCAGCCTTCATATTAAAAGTGCTATTAGTGAAGGCCACTGTCGTCCTCTCACTATCAATAGGGGCTACAATTTCTCTCATAATTTATTCGTTGATGATATTCTTATATTTGCCATGCTATGTAGACAGACCTGGATTATTTGCACATGATACTATTTTATTTTCAAAGGGCCATAGATATGTGTATTAATGAAGGGAAATCATCATTTTACCATGGAGAGATTAATATGTCAGATATGGATTTCCTCACTCAACTCTTCAATATACAAGCCAAATCTATCTATGGGGGTATGAAATATTTGGGCTTTTACTTGAAGCCAATTGGTTATACTTCATCTGATTGGTCTTAGATTCCCAACAAATTTTATAAAAGGATTGCAAGATGGGAGTGTAAATGTCTCTCTTTAGCTAACAGAATTATTCTATCACAATCGGTTCTTTCCCAACTTTTAGTATACTGGGCGCACCTATTTTACATTCCTGCCAATATCATTCAAAAATTTAATAAAATGATGGCTTTCTTCATATGGGGGGGATGTAAGGAAAAAAGAAAACATCACTTGACAAAGATCTCCTATCTTAGCCTCCCAAAAAAGATGGGAGGTTGGGGTATAACGAATCTTCGAACTTTTGATATGGCCCTGCTATGCAAATCTTTATGGAATGTTGTTTTTGGCGACAGTTTATGGAGTAAGGCAATCAATTTAAAATACACGGGGAATCAGGACTTTTCCTTCTGGTACAAGCTCGGTTCTTTTGGACCTCCTCGGGGATCTGCTATATGGAGGAGTTTTCTTAAGATCCAAGGATTCTTTTTCAAAAATCTCATATGGAAATTTCAGTCGGGCAACAATATTCTTATTGGTATTGATCCATTTATTGGTGGAGATGCAGTTTCACATTTTCCTCATCATCTTCTACAGGTCCTTCATTAAAAAGGCATCTTTTTTTGGGCTCGGGTTATTAAGTATTGGCAGAGTGCTATTCCAATATTGAAGTCCGCTATTGATTTGGGGCTGCATGGTCTTGCCGCATCCCAATGGAATGAGATGATCTAGAAAATGAAGCTCTGTGGATTTTTTAGATCTGAAACAGATGACAGTTTAGTTTGGCGGGGGGGAAATGGTATGAATATGGAAATTGTTAAATATATATATATCTCGCGATCACTGAGGAGCATTCTTATGGGGCCAACATTTTTCCCTACGCTTATTGGAAAGTTGTGTGCCCTAACAAAATTATCTTATTCAAATGGCTTGTATTTCATAACAAAAATCTCACTTGGGCCAACCACAGAAGAGGAATTGGCATGGCCCTGCCATTTGCTCCATTTTCCTGGCTAGAACAAAAGATAACTCACACATCTTTCTCCATTGTTCTATCACATAAGCCCTGTGGAAGAGACTGGCCACACATTTTGGTTTCTCATCCTTCTCTCTTTCTTCTATAAAGGAAGCCTTAGTCTGGTGGAGTAAGCAGAAAGGGATATAGAGGCCTATCCCTCTTATAGTTTTCTGGTACATATGGAAATGGAGGAATTGGGTCATTTTCCAAAATTATAGACAGGACTTTATGCTCATTTTTGACCAAATTATCTCATTATACCTCTCGTTCTATCCCTGCATTCCTCAGCAGAGGATTGGTTTTTCTAAAGTGTCTTCCACTCCTCTATTATCTTTTCCGAGGGCATTCTTTGATGGTGCTGCTCAAGAAGGTAATTGCGGCTGTGAGTGTACATTCAGCTTATGGAGGACATGCACTATAAAATTTATTGGAATGGGGGTGCTGGTACTAACAATAAAGCTGAAGCAATGACACTCTATGACCTTCTAAATTTTTGTACCTTCCTAGATATTGGCGGCCTACAGATCTATGGAGACTCAAGAATTGTTATAGATCATGTGATTGGAAAACATTCCATTAAAAATGCCAACCTTTCCGGATGGCTGCAAAGAATCTCCTCGCTTTGGACTTCTACAAAAGAGTTCTCCATTGCTCATATAAATCGCTCACAGAATTCAATTGCGGATGACTTATAAAGAAGGGCCTATCCTCTCAATGTGGTATATGGTTCATGTGCATCTCGATGGGATCAGTTTCTGCCTTTCTCAATGCTTGGTATTTAGTCTCATCAGCCTGGTATGTATTGAGACCTTATTTTTATTTATCGTCTGCTACAAGCACAAGTACCTTTTGCTTTATTTTCTCTTAATATTATGATTCCATTAAGAACCTAATGTATATGTATCTCGGTATAAGTGTTTTTCTCATGATCCTGAGAATGGTGGAACATATATTTTTCCCATGTTCATATATTTTTTGTATCAGATTTCTGTTGCAGATTATATTAATATATACAACTTTTTTTCGTACTGCAAAAAAAAAAAACAAACTAATGTTGATGATATATAAACAATGTTGATAATATATTAGTTTTTGAAATCTATCTTAAATTATTTTTTGCTATCAATTTAATGAACTTATAACTCTATAAATTATTATTATATCAATTTGTAATTCTAATAAATTTGGTATATAAAAAAAAACTGGAAAAAAAATAAAATAATACTGGTTAGGATTTATAATAATTTTTCATTTTAACCACAAATTGTTAAAATCCTGGTGTAAATTATTTTTTTATTTTTTTATTTTTTTATTTTTTCAAAAGAAAGAAAGCGCAATATTTTATATTGAGTCAATATAAATACTTGATGTTACATATAGCTGGTTCATTGATCAGCTGCCCGTGGGCACAGATTCATCATATACCCATATATATATCAGCAATAATTGACAAAACATGCAAAATTGTGGGAACATTTGTGAGGTGTGTAGAAAAAACAAAAATAGCATATATGTAGGGAAACATAACCAACATATGCAATGTGTTCAGGAAGACCAGCAGATTCATATATAAGAGGATCTGTATGAGACAGACAAATTCAATTATCGATGTGTCTATAGACCGAGGTCCATGTGGCAACGATGCTATCCAGGATGGACATAAGAGGCGCCTTTGAATCGTTGAAAATCTTGGAATTCCGCCATTTCCAGGAGGACCAGAGAAAGATTAAGATGAGATAACGCCAAGGGATTCTTTGTCTGCTCCACCAATTAAAAGCTGCATAGGAAGAGTCAAAAACAGTGAGAGGGAAAACAAAAGTATTTGCCAATACATACCAGATTTGCCGGATAGAAGGGCATTGAAAAAACATGTGGAAATTTGTTTCCTCATCAGCTTCACACATCGAACACCTGCTAGGACCGTGCCAACATCTTTTCCTTAAATTGTCCCATGTGAGGTTCTTATTGTAGAATACCAGCCATGCAAAGTAAATTTATTTCAGAGGACATCCCGCCTTCCAGAAAACCACCAGAAATGTATCACGAGTAGGAGGAATCTTGGAGAGAATCATGTCTGTGTATATGTCACAGACCTGCACAGGCATCCGGGCATTCGAGACAGACCATATGAGGTGATCAGCAGTCCCATGTCGATGAAGCCCGTTCATACAAAAAAATTATGTGAGTGTTTTCCAAATGCCGCCCAGTTCGTCTGGCAAACAGAGGGCATTTGCGTCCTTCCATATAGGAGTAGAACCATGCCAAGATACAATAAGCTTATTCCATGTGAAATAGCCGCGCCAATGAAGGAATGTTAAAAGATTTTCAGGGATGATAATATCTCTATGTCCGCACAAAATAGGATCAATTCCGATTAATATCCTATTACCTGAGAATATCCTCCATTTCAGGCGCCTCAAGAAATGTTGTTCAATCTTCTGTAAACTGTGCCAAATAGCAGATCCTTGTCGAGTCCCAATTGACCTCGCTTTGTACCAGAATTCCAGATTTTTCCCTTTCATGTATTTCAACTTGATAATATTGCTCCATGGTCCATCTCCATATATACCTCGCCATAAGGATCGGCATAGGAGAGCTCAGCCAAATAATCTTAAGTCCTTAAGACCCCAACCTCTGTGTTGCTTTGGAATAGAAATGGCATCCATCTTGATGAGATGATATTTCCGCTGGTCAGATTTTCCATCCCATATGAGGTTAGCCGTTACCTTGTTTATCCGATGGATGATACAGGTGGGAAGGTAGTATAAATGAGCCCAATATACAGACATTTGTGACAAGACCGCTTGTGTTAAAATAACTCTGCCAGCCAGTGAGAGGGACCTGCATTCCCAAGCCGAGATCTTTTTATAATATCTCTCAATTAACCATTGCCAATCATTTGATGTATATCCATTAGCTTTTAGATGGAATCCCAAGAATTTAATACCATCTCTGGTCAAACTAGTGCCAATTCCAAGCATATTAGCAATCCAATTAACCAGAGCCGGATTTGTTTCATTATGATATAGAGTGGGTTTCGACTTATTAATAATGAGTCTCGTGGCTCTTTGGAATTTGACAAGTATGTTGAAAAAACAATTCCATGTGTCCCGACAGAGCATAGCACATAGAAGCACATCATCCACAAAAAGATTGTGGGATATGGAAATATTCTTGCAAATCTTGATAGGCCGGCGTATGAGTTCAGTAACTGCCTTGTTAATGTGAATACTGAGAGTGTTCATGGCCAAAATAAATAGAAGGGGTGCAAGAGGGCATCCCTGACGAAGGCCTCTTTCAGCGAGGAAAAAAGAGGATGGGATGCCATTGATAATAATCGCGTAGTTGACATTTTCTACACACGCCATGATCCATTAGATAGCATTAGGCCGCAGACCAATCTTCACCAATAAACATCTGATAAAACCCCAGTCTAAACAATCATAAGAATTTTGTAAATCTATTTTTAAGATGGCCGCATCAATATCCTTTGTGATCATGGAGAACATGCATTCCTGTATGTTGGCCACAACATCTAGAATATTACGTCCCTTCAGAAAAGCATGTTGATCTTTGGAGAGAAAGGTAGCCATAATGCCTTTTATACACTCAGCAATGATTTTAGATATAATATTGAAGGATATGTTGCATAAGGAGATTGGTCTGTAATCATGGAAAGAATTTGCATCCATCTTTTTTGGTATTAATGCAATCAGAGTGGATGTTGTATATTTGTGTATGCACCCAGTCAATCTAGAATCCTCAATCATCCTAATAAGATCCTGTTTGATGATATCAAAGAAGTGGATAAAAAATTCAATAGTCTAGCCATCCGGGCTTGGGCATTTGTCCTTGCTAAAGGCCTTGAGGATTCCATAAAGTTCTTTCTCGGTGACAGGCTGTAACAGGGATTCATTCTTTTCCTCGTCAAACATTTGAGGGAACAGATCAATACCCCAAAGGTTGTCCTAAATGGCACAACCCTTCCGCCTGCTATATTGTTGCTTGAAGTGATGGATCACAGTGCAAGTAATATCTTGTTGTGTATAGAAGAAACCTCCCTTACCATCTGTTAGCGCTTGGAATTCACCTAGGCTGAGATAGACAAACTCTCAAGGCTACATCAAACCATTTCACCTCGTAGCTAGCCCTACGAGGTATGAGAAGGCTCTCTCGGGTCAAAACTCGATGGATTTTGTCAATAGGATGAGTTGACCAATTAGGAACAAGGATTTTAGGCTAGTAAACTGATATGGGGGATTGGTTTAGAGTTTTTGGATTGTTTGGTGGCAATTGGAGGGAGTGCAATTCAGGGTGCGGGGATTGAGCTCAGTTTTTGCAGGTGATTCCTTGGGGCAAGGTAGGAATCTATGCTGATGCCTTTAGTTGAAA
>APFE030730358.1:2794-47742 GCA_000404065.3 Pinus taeda
ATTATTGAGCTGGTTCGCCACTCATTTATCTGTGCCCCGTATGCATCCTACCCATTGAGTTCAGGCCTCATGGGAAGTACCTCTCATTTGGCCAATGAGGTGTGGAAAAGCTAGAGACTATTAGCAAAGACTGTTGGACGCATCAGAGATTGCCGTACTCTCTATCTAGGATGGCATGGTCCAACCACTTGATCTGGGATCAAGATTTGTGAGGTCTGGGACCTCTGGACTGATTTTGTCAGTCGGGGGATGATGTCTTTGTGACTGACCCACTTCTGTTCTGAAATAAAGAAGCCAGCAAAGCAAGTTTCGGCGGGATGACTCACGATGTTGATTGCACTAATAGATGGAGTTCTCCCTAGTTGAGAGGGAGTGTTAAATTTGGACAACTAGGTCCAAACTCCATGTTCTTATGCTCAGATTAAGAGGCTAATATTTTTGTTGGATTCCTCTTTCTGAGAGGTGTAAAATCCATATAAAAATAGTCTTAATCCGATGAGCAGAACTTATATCTTGAATTTATTATTCTTAATAAATTATATGTGCAAGGTCAGCCAGTTTTGTAATGTAGGCTCACATGCCCAACAGATGTGTCACACACCCTCATTGATGTATATATATACAGGAAAAGTTGGAGAGAATTTCATCACAACTCAACTCACATCTTCCTCTCTCATCTTAGAGAGTACGAGCTACCTGGAGGACGAATTTCAGCCACACGTGGGAAGGACGAAGAGGACAGACTATACGGATTTTCTGCTGCTAGGGTTTAGCAGATAGTTTGACCAGCGTTGACTTTGGTCAACACTTGGTCCAATCAAGCTGAAAATTGCTGGAAAGTTCGATTTTTGAAGGTCGTACTAGCTGGCACAAAAATCGAGGTCAAAGGGTTGACTGTTTTGCTGCTGCGTTGACTTTTAGCTTGTTGCCCCTGCGTTGACTTTTCAGGACAGCGATGACTTTTGTAGAATTGACTTGGGTTGACTCATCTACTGGTTGGAGGGTTGTTGTGACACATCTGGGCTGGCTGACCAAAGGAGACTTTGCTAGTTGAAGCATCCTGTTGACCGCCGAAACGAACACACACATTTTTCCTGTTTCTGATTTGTCTTCTATAAGATCTGCTTATATGTTCTATCTGCATTTTGCTTAACTACTTGTATGATTGCTATGAGAAAAGTGAAATTGCTCTTAGCATAGAACATCTTCAAAACTTTACAGTTCAATGTTATGCAGAGGAGTGCAAGAGTATGTGCTTGTGTAAAGCCGAGTATGGTGATGCATAGCAGGTTGTTGGAGCATCTCCCCTGGAGAGATCTGCTAATGGGGACAATTAGCGTATCATTGGGTTGGGCTTACCCAAGATCGATGAGGGCACTGGCGAGCATCTCTCCACATATCCGGACTCACACGCTTATTCTCCCTCATATTGTTCACATCCTTTGAGGAACTAGCTGTTGTTCCTTGACACTCTCAGCACGAGCAACAGGGTGCAGGGAGCTCACTTGGGATAGTGCCGATCTTTTGCAGGGGTAGCACATTCTCCACCTTTGAGCCCACACTTAGGGAGATGCCTAACACCTTTTGGTTGAGATGTTTTGAGGTGCCTTAGGAGCATATATAACGGGTGGTGGACCCTCCTTACAGACGGATGTTTAGACTCCAGGCAGTATTGGGGAGCGCCTTCAGGAGACGGGATAAGAGAGCTCATTGTGGGGTATGTTAAGCACAGGGTAGTTTTGGATACACTAGATTGATTCATGGGGTATGGGGTCTTTATAATGAGTGCATGCAAGAACCAGAGACACAACACAAGTGGGTTCCAACCGTCATCAAGACTATGCCCCAGAAGATCTGGTCATGGGATTCAGGGATTCAATTGGCTTATAAGACATTCCATTCTGTGATGAGCAGGATCATGGGAGAGGGTAATCTAGTTCACATTGGGTGTGACGCATGGGAGATCAATGAGACCTCTATTATATGGCGAGGCAGATTTATCCTGTTGCTACTCAGGATCGAGATGGGCAATGGATGGGTAGACATTGACATCATGGAGATGCTTGTGCATGATGAGCTTGGCCTTCACAGATAGTTTTCCATCCAGTTCCAAGAAGGGAGGATACATTCTGAGCATAATGGGTAGTCTGTCATAGTTAGAGTGGCGCAATGTCAGCATAGTGGCACCCTTCTGAGAATAGCATGGGATCCGAGTATAACAAGATTTCAGGATTCAACTACCCTCAGGGGTGAGTTGGTTTCTACAGGGGGAGATCATTCAAATCTTCTATTGGGTTTTAGTGATTTGTTGTTGACATGGGGAGCGTCACTAGTATTGCAAGATGTTCAACGAGGAGTTGTCCAATGACACATTTGGGACCCTGGCTTTAGCTAGGCCAACTTTTGGAGTAGCAACATATTGCTTGAGGACAAGCAATTTTTGGCAGGGAGGCCTGTAATGTTCCCAAATTTTATGAGTGCAAAATTTGTTTAGGAGTTTTTCCATTTTTTGTTGATATTAAATTAAAAAGGTAGAAAATATTATTTTGTGGAGAAAAGTGGGAATTATTATTTTAATGTAGAATGGCGGCAAATAATAGTTTATTGGAGAAGGGAGGAAAATTATCATTTTATTGGTAAATGACGACAAATTAATATTTTATTGAGAAATGAGGCAAATTATTATTTTATTCAAAATGGCAGCAAAATTCTCCTAGTGGAAATTAGGCCCCACCAATAAAACAATAGGGAAAATGAGGAAGCTAGAGGGAGGTTCCATGTCGAATTATAAAAGGAGGAGGAACTCAATGGAAAGGCTATGCTATCTATCTCATTGACAAATTGAAAGGAGCTCAAATGAGTTCAAGAGTTTCAAGTGAAACTTAAACTGATTTAGGTGGACTTCGAGTGCCACCACAGTTAGCTTACAGGGAAGATTATTTTAGATCTTCCGTTGGTGCCCAATTGGTTTGGTTATTCAATGCAATATTGAAGATCTAATCAAAAGTTGTTGCAAGAATTTTTGGTATCATAGTTTTGTATTTACCAATCTATGTTTCCTACATCAAGGGGCCAAGTATAATTGTTTTGCTAGTAGAGCCAAGCATTGAAGACCAAATGTGGCTAAGTTTTTTCTCAAAAATGGGGAGTCCAAACTAGGAATAGAGGTTGTACATTCTAGGTTTAGTAAAGGTCAAGACCACATCAATAGAGGACAATTTCTGAGTTATAATTAGAGCACAAGTTTTTCCTGGATGAGATGCTGCAATTTTGGGGTGAGATTTACCGAGGGAGAGGACTTGAAACCCTTGTTTCTGTTGATTTTTGGTAGAGCATCAGACGTGCTCTAAACCTCAAATTTTGAAGGGAGGCTTGGGCACATGTATTCCAGAGAACCTAGAAAGAACTTTGGGAAATTCCACCTAGAAACAGTTTTATTAAAATAATTAATTATTTTTAATGGGACCCTAAGTCTAAACTTAGGAAAATAAAATAATTAATGGGTATTAATCTAACTGTGGGTGTAACTTCTAGAACAAGACGAGGATCAAGAAGAAATGATCTTAGCCATTGATTAGCTTCTAATCTAGGCCGTTGAATGTCAACGAGGAGATTATTTAAGGAGGCTTGATGATCATTTGGAAATACACACACACAAAGTTCAGAAGTTCGATTTTTTGAAGTAGAGCAGCTGCCAAGAGAATTTCGATAGTGAGCTTTTGTAGAGAGGGGCAGAGGGAGTTTTGGTTGGAGGATCCTCTCCGAAGCCAAGAATACTCAGCAGAGAGGTAGAGAGACACATAGAGGAGGCAATGCAGAGGGCAGAGAGGGTGACACAAAGCCAAGAAGGGCTCACGCAGTCCCCACACAGAGAAGCACAACAACTTCCAGCGCAGAGGTTTGAATTTGCTGAGGGCGCTGACGTTTCTGAGCCGGGAGGGCTGGTGAAGGCTTCTAAACACAGATTTATTCCCATTTGAGCTGATGTGGTGACTTAGACGCTGACGCAGGGACCACGTAGAGGCATCGCAAAAGTAGCCGGGGAACTCACAATCAGTTGCCGGATTAGCCGAGACTTGCAATGTAGAGTGAGGTAATCTCACTAGTTTCTTTTGCTAATTGATTTTCTCTGTAACTAGATTTCCGGGAGGGCATCCAGTAGTTGTATTAAAAAATACTTCAACTTAATAATAAAAACCCTTAAATCCGCTGCACCGGTTTTCCCACATTGGGTTTTTTCGAGGACCTTTGTCCAAAAACAATTGTTGCTTGTGTGTATCTTTATCTATTGTTCAGTTTATTGTTTCAGCATATAATTTAAATGGTGTAGGCTGCAGTGTATGTATTTCGATGTTTGTTGTAGGAAACTGCAAATAACTTGTTCATTTAAATCTAACAGTAGAAGAAATATCATCTGTGCTGCAGTAGGAATTCCCGGGTTTAAGGAATTTTCTCATGATATCGGAGCGAGTGCAGGTGAAGCAAGAGGAACAGTGCCAAAGAACCTAGCGCTGAGAAGAAAAGGAGGTCGAAAAAGCTGCAGGAGGAAGCAATTCGAATCCCTAGAAGGGTTTGCGCAGTCCTAGTAGGAGGGTTGATTTTTGAGGCAGTCTCTCTTTGAGTGAGTGAATAGAGAGAAGGGCTTCCAGATCGAAATCTTGTCGTGGTAGAGGGCTCAACGCTAGGAAGAGCTGGTGGGACGCAGTTTTTCTTGGCAGAAAGACGTTAGAAGAGAAGAGAAGCACTGTGAGGGAATTTTTCCTCAAAAGACTTTCTGCCAAGAAGTCCGTTTTCTTATTGGCTAAGAAGCAACAATAAGAAGCAAAGAGGAGTAGTTCGATAGTTTTTTGTGGCAGAGATGGGAACCAGTGGATTGAGGGATCAATATAGATTGGATGGAGCATCCAACTATGTCAACTGGAAGGCAAGGATGTCATTCCTTCTAGATGAGCATGCTCTCAAGACATATGTCGAAAGCATGGTGGTTGTGCCTGCAAATGCAAATCCGTTGAAGAAGTACAAGGCAAAAATGGCGAAGGCAAAGAGAATGATCCTTGACAGACTGAAGGATCATGTAGTCTGTCACATCGCTAGCAGAGGAACTGCTAAGTAGATGTGGGATGCATTGTCTATGATGTATCAGGGATATTCCGAGTAGCGGAAGATGTACTTAGAGCAGAAGCTAAGATCTACTCAGATGCAGAAGTGGGAGCGCGTAGATCTGTTCCTCACGAAGCTTCAAGAGACCCGATATGAGTTAGCAGTTATGGGGTATACACCTCAGTCTTCCGAGATGGTAAGACTGGCCCTCAATTCTGCCTCAAATGGGGGGAAGCCTTTGTCCAAAGTATCCTGGGCAAGGCGACTTTACTGAATTGGGATGAGATGTGGGTATCTCTTAAGCAAGAGGAGTTGAGGAGAGATCTAGTCAAGTTTAAGCTTGGCGAAAGCAACAACAGTGGGTCGAAGCCCAAGGAAGAGGTGGAGAATGCAGCCCTTGCACTGAAGGGGCAACAGAGGCGGAAGAAGGATGTCTCGAAGATAAAGTGCTTTAGGTGTGGTGAGATAGGTCACTACGCAACACAATGTCCTCTCAGGAAGAAGGACAAAGATGAGAAACACGATCCGAAGGCTGCACCCGCGAAGATCGAAGAGGAGGAGTTTGCCATGACAACCAAGATACCTCCAGGAAGGAGGTGGGTTGATTTAGAGTTGTAGTTCGAAAGAGCTACATATGGGTAGGATCCTTGAGGAACCCACCTCTCAGATCAATTCCTTGCTGCGAGAGCCCATATCAAAAGTAGCAGGATGGACTAGTGTCGGATGGTGCCAGGGAGTGTCGGAGAGACAGTTGAGTGGCTAGGAGAGCCAGAGACTGAGCAGCGCAAAGTTAGAGTTGACAACAATGCAGATGATGCAGTGCAGAGCCCAGAAGCAGCGCAGAAGATTCAGAGGGTCAACACAGAGACTAGCAGGAGTGAGCGTCAAACATTCACATGATATCACACTGAACATGGTTAGTTAAGTAATTTGGGATGTTTTTTCGTCGCTGATGCAATAGAAACATCAGTTTGCAGTGCAGAGGCAGTTGGAAGTGGTAGTACTAGCAGCAGCATGGATGCAAAAATTCAGAGGGAGTTGTTGGCATTATGATGCATGTGTTATACTTGATGGCAACCAACTCGTAGAAGATCAACTCACTTATATATATCTAGATGAATCTACGGACGAGATATCAGATGTGACAGAATACATAGGATGCAGGACAACTCAAAGGAATCAGATGACAATTCTTAGTATAACAAGTTAGCTTTGCCATTAAGTCCAAAGGGGGAGATTGTTGGCATTATGAGACAGGTGTTGTCCTTGATGGCAAATCACACAGATGACAGATCATAGTGTAGCAGGTCAGTAGCAAGGAATTAATGATCAGACTACAAGAATGAAGAGAGAAAAGTATATACGTAGGTTCACTATTACAAAAGTGCGTATACGCAAGTTCACTTTGACGAAGCCACGTATACACGCAGGTTGGACATTCCCAAGGCGTGTATGCGTATACACGCACTTTCATGCAAGGAAAAGAGCGTACATGTGGGAGAACTTATTTTTGGTCCGTGGTATTTAGTCCTTGGTATTTGAACCTATGGTTTTGGACCATGATATCTCGTCAAAAGTGTTGATCTCAAGTATTGGGTCCATGGTATTGTTTTTTATGGTTTTGGACCATGGTATTGAGTAAGGCCTAAGACTATAAAAGGAAAAGAAGCTCATTAGGCAATTGCATGAAAAAGACTTGAATATCTGATGTAGCATGAGATCCAGTATGCAGGATATGGGTTATGAAGCATTGCTTGATCTGAGCTAAGGAGGGATCTCACCAGTTGATGGAGAACAAGATCTGAGGATAGGTCGGGATCAAATGGTTTGAAATGAACTATCTCTATATGGTTGATTATGCTTGTTCTAGATCTATATACTGACGCATGTAATGTTCTGAACTGGGTATAACTTAAGTTTGAAATAGCTGCAAGTCATGATTGAATATTTATAGATATGTACGCGGGTTGGCTTTGGTAAAAGCGCGTATATACGCGGGTTTGGTTCGTCCAAGTAGCGTATACCATTTGAGCTATGAGGACGCAGTGGAGGATCACGTGCCACTCATTTCATTTATTTTCAAGAGGATGTAGTGGAGGATCACCAAGAAAGAAGTGTAATGGACCCATGTCTGTCATCAAGAACCTATCATGCAAGGCCCTCTTGACTACAGCAATGGCTGAAACCGAGCTGTCGGTGATCAGGAGATCATCCACATACAAAACTAAGATAAGAAGAGAATCATGTGTCCTGAGCATGTAAACATTCGGATCAGACTTACATCTTTCGAAGTTTTGTGATAAGAGAAAAGAATCCATCTTCGCATACCAAGCTCTTGGGGCCTACTTAAGGCCGTAGAGAGATTTCTTCAGTATGCAGACCAAAGATGAATCCTGAATGAAACCATGTGGCTGTTGCTCCATGTAAATCTCCTCTGATAGGTCTCCATGAAGAAAGGCATTCTTCACATCCATCTAATGTACTTCCCATCCCTGGGCAGCCACAACGGCAAGTGTAAGGCATATGGAATCCATCCTTGCTACTGGAGCAAAGGTCTCGTCATAATCAATGCCATGCACTTGTTGGAAGCCTTTGGCTACTACCTAGCTTTCCATCTGGTGATTTGCCCATTTGCAGCACTCTTGGTCTTATAGACCCATTTGCATAAGACAAGTTTCCTTTCTAAAGGAAGGGGGACCAGATCCCAGGTCTGGTTCTCGAGGAGGGAGTTATACTCCTCCTCCATGGCAGACTCCCAAAATAGATGCCCAGCAACCTCAGCATAAGACTGTGGATCAGAAGACTAAACCAAATGACAATGCCAGGATGGCGATGGTTCAGTGGCAGTGAGGGCAAGAGGAGGCTCAATAAACTCTGAGCTAGTCCTCTGCAAATCAGAATTATCCCCCACAAGGCCATTTCTAGCGGCTAGGTGGTCTTGTGCATATATCTCACGTAAGGTCCTTGTTCTCTGATTTATGACAGGGGAAGTTGATTCACTGCAGGAAGCCCGATCTGTGCTTGGATGTGGATCATCATATGCATGCACTAGATTTGTATCTGAAGACTCTGTCTCTGCATCTGCATGCTCTACCTTCGCATCTGCATGCTCTATATCTGCATCTGAGTGTACTGAGTCATCATCTCGGACATGAGGTAGATAAAAGGTGTCTGTATGTGGCGATTGAGGTGCATGCGAGAGACTTTCCTCAAATTTGACACTTCGCTCAATGATGAGCTTGTCCGTAGAGGAAATCAGGAGTCGTATCCCTTCACACCTTCAGGGTATCCAACAAAGATGCACTCAATGCTCTGTGGATCAAGAGCTTTCCTCTTTTCAGAGGGGATCCTGGCCCATGCTCGAGAGCCGAAAACACGAAAGTGGGTGACCTCTAGTTTAGTGCCACTCCAAGCCTCAAATGGGGTCTCATCCTTGACAGACCTATGAGGAGATCTGTTCTGGATGTAGTTAGCACAATAAGTGCTTCAGCCCATAGCTTATGAGGCAGTGACTTAGCATGCAACATGTAGGAAGCCATCTCTTTGAAAGATCGGTTCTTTCTCTTAGCAACTCCATTCTGCTGCGGAGTGTATGGAACTGTGTACTGCAACTGTATGCCAGACTCAAGGCAAAGGTTCTGAAGTGTTGTGTTAACATATTCCCCCCCATTGTCTGTACGGAGGGCTTTGATCTTTCTCTCTGACTGTGTCTCAACTTGTGCTTTGAAATCTTCAAAGTGCACAAAAACTTCAGATTTGGCCCTGAGAAGATACACCCAAGTATACCGTGAGAAATCATCAATATATGTAAGCACATACCTTGCTTTGTTGATGGAAGGATGAGGAAAAGGCCCCATGAGATCACTATTGATCAGATCTAGAGGAGAGGATGCTCTGCGAGTCTTTCTAGTGTCAAACTTTTCTCTAGGATGTTTGCCAAGGACACACCCTTCACAAACTCCTTTGGAGAAACTGATATTTGGCAAGCCTTCCACCATCTCATTCTTGCTTAGCTGTTGCATATACCTGTAATTTAAGTGACCAAGCCTCTCGTGCCAAAGCCTACTACTATCATAAACATGTGTAAGCAATTAGGAGGATTCAGATTCAATAAATTCAGAAAATGTATACAGTCTGGCTCCATTGTTTACCTCATCGGTTGCAATTTTGGAGCTACTATGTAGGTCATATATGTTCACTGCATCTAGAGTGAATTCCACTCTTTCTGGTGCTGGAATGAGTGATCTGATAAACTGAAAGCAGGTTTATCGAAAGTTTTGGAACATGAAGCACATCTTCAAAGCTTCCATGTAAAAGTTCTACTCTACCCTTTCCGATGACCTCAATAGGTGAGTCATCTCCCATGAGGATGGGACACACCCTTCACAAACTCCTTTGGAGAAACTGATATTTGGCAAGCCTTCCACCATCTCATTCTTGCTTAGCTGCTGCATATACCTGTAACTTAAGTGACCAAGCCTCTCGTGCCAAAGCCTACTACTATCATCAACATGTGTAAGCAATAAGGAGGATTCAGATTCAATAAATTCAGAAAATGTATACAGTCTGGCTCCATTGTTTACCTCCCCGGTTGCAATTTTGGAGCTACTATGTAGGTCATATATGTTCACTGCATCTGGAGTGAATTCCACTCTTTCCGGTGTTGGAATGAGTGATCTGATAAATTGAAAGCAGGTTTATCGAAAGTTTTGGAACATGAAACACATCTTCAAAGCTTCCATGTAAAAGTTCCACTCTACCCTTTCCGGTGACCTCAATAGGTGAGTCATCTCCCATGAGGATGGGAGGTCCTTTGCATGCATCCAAAGAGGAATAGACTTCCTTTGCAGCAACCATATGATGTGATGCACCAGAATCTATAATCCATGCATCAGGGGAAGAATTAATTGCAACTAAAGCATGAAAATTGTTACTTTTTCTGTGTGGCGAATCCTCAGTTTTCTTCTTGGCGCCCTGAGGGATGTGGTCCCCAAGGTTGTGCTTCTGAAAGATTTCTGCCATTTGGTCAATTTGTTTCTTCATGCAAGACGATTCTGGATGGAATCCTCTTTGACAGTAGGTGCATTTGTTTCCTTTCTTCCCTTTCTCATTTCTCGAGCCAGAGGAGTCATTGAAGGGCTTGGTGTACCCTTCCTTCTTTGGATGGGAATGTGCTTTTCCCTTGTCCTTTTGTTGTTGATTTTCCTGATTTGAATCAGATTTGTGATTTTTATTGTGGCTGCCATCATGCACAGCAAGTGCATGCGCTTTTGGAGGTTTGATTTTCCCCATGCCAATGAGTTTATCTTGCTCAAAAGTAAGCGACTCCATGAACTCTTTGAGAGAAGGCATAGTGCAAGATTTACCTGTTGCGAGCCTTACTGAATGAAATGTAGACACAAAGACGGAGTATTCCGGTCCGAGCTTTGACATAATAGAGAGAACTTGGCGACTCTCCTCCTTGGATTTGTCAATTCCACAACCCTTGAGTTGCAGTAATAGACCATTATATTTGGTGAAGAAGTCCTGAATTCTGTCATAGTTCTGTGGATCCAATGACAATAGCTCCACTTCGAGTAGATGTCCTTTCATCTCATCCTGTTTCGCGTAGAGTTCTTCAACCTTTTTCCAAATCTCATTGAGAGTATCACAAGCAGATAGATGAAACTGCAACTCTGGAGAGATGCACATGCAATATGGATCCGTGGGCCTCATCCATGCAGTTGAGGTACTTGGATTTCTCTATGGCTGAAGTGGGTTTCACTTCTGCAGCCATGATAATCCTGTACAACCCTGTTTGACGAAGGTATCGAGCCATTCGGTCCTTCCATTCGTGATAGTTATACATTGTTAGGATCGATGCTTTGGGAAACTCCATTTTTCTGTCAATATTCGATCTCCAAGCTGTAATACCTGCAAAATAAAGTATTCGTGTTCCTTTTATCTAGCAACTTGTGGGCTCTGATACCATGTAAATGTGTTAGAAAACCTGCACAGATGAATCTAGCTAGTGAAGGTTGAACACACGGCTTTGCAGAGCAAAAACACTAAAAGAAAATCGAAAGAACAAAAGAATGATTTATTAGAAAATAGGTTACAATGCTCATCATATAGCATTACTGGGTCACGGGTGAAGATCCCAAGGTAATGCACCATAGTGGTGATCAATGAGAGGACTCAACGCCTACAACAAGTTCCGAAGAGAACTAGCCAATTGCGGAGTGAAAGGAGGAGCAAATCAGGGAGTAAATCATGCAGAAGAACTAACCAGTTGCGGAGTTAAAGAAGAAGCAAATCAGGGAGTAATCCATGCAAAAGAACTAACCAGTTGCGGAGTTGAAGAAGCAAATCAAGGAGTAAATCATGAAGAAGGAATCTTGCATGTAGTCCCATGCTCTAACTAAGTGTCCGCATGTAGGTGTGTAGTACCAACAATCATTGCTAGATGGTTTTTCTGGGTATAATCACGTATGGGTTAAAAAGGAAGATCATCACAAAACCACATTGACCACACCATGGGGTACTTTTGAATACATTAGAATGTCGTTTGGATTAGTTAGGGCTACATTTCAAAGGGCTATGGATTATGCCTTCAAGGGGTTAATCAGGAAATTTATTGAAATTTACCAAGATGATCTTACTGTATTTTCTAAAGATGGTATCAGCCATATAAATCATCTTAGGCAGGTTTTCGATAGATGTAGAGAATACGGGATTTCTTTGAATCCATCTAAGTCTGTTTTTGGAGTAACCGAAGGGAAATTACTTGGCCATATCATTTCTAAAGATGGAATCAAGATTGATCCTGAAAGAATTGAAGCAATCCAAAAGATTCCTCTTCCTCATAATCTTAAATCCCTTCAGTCCTTCCTTGGAGAGACAAATTTTCTTAGAAGGTTTATTCCAAATTACGCAGAAGTAGCTAAGCCTATTCAAAGTCTTCTAAAGAAAGATGTAAAATTTGTTTGGCAAGAAGACGGCAAAAAGGCTTTTTAGGAAATCAAATGAGCTATTGCAAGAGCCCCTATCTTAGCTAGTCCCAATTATTCCAAGGATTTCATGATTTTTTCTTTTGCTTCCAAAAATACCATTGCTGGTGTCCTGTTACAAAAGAATAAAGATGGTCACCAGCAGCCTATTGCTTTCATGAGTAGAGCGCTTCAAAATTCCGAATTAAAGTACAATACAATGGAAAAGCAAGCCTATGCCCTAGTCAAGTCTCTTACGCATTTTAAGACTTATGTGGGTTATGCTAAAATCATTGCCTTTGTCCCACATTCTGCTGTTAAAGATATATTAACTCAGACTGATTGCTTAGGGACTCGCGCTAAGTGGGTTACTAAAATACAAGAATATGATTTAGAGATCAGACCCACCAAGCTAATCAAAGGCCAAGGCTTGGCTCAAATGTTGACCGAAGGTAACAAAAAGACTCTTGGTTTTTTTTGTCTTAGCAATCTATCTTCCCCTGAGTTGCAAAGATTAGGAGAGCATGAGTGGTACAAGGACATTGTTTATTTCTTGATAAATCTTACATGTCCTAACCATTTAGTTGCTCATAAGAGAAGGGCTCTTACACTAAAAGCCACTAAGTATTGCCTTATGAAGGATTGCCTTGGATGGAGAAATCCTAAGGGCATAGTACTTAGGTGTGTTGATGAAATTGAGTCCAAGAAATTAATCTCTGAGTTTCATTCAGGATTTTGTGGTGGTCACTATGCTGCTAGAACTACCGCCCACAAAATTCTAAGAGCTGGTTATTATTGGCCTTCAATTTTTTCTGATGTGCATAAGTTTGTTAGAACTTGTCAAGCCTGTCAACTGTTTACTGGGAAACAAGAGCTTACTGCCCTGCTGCTACAACTTGTCATTGTAGAGGCAACCTTTCAACATTGGGGTTTGGACTTCATTGGGAAGTTCCATGAAAATTTTAGCAATGGCTACTCATGGATTTTGACTGCTACTGATTATTTCACTAAATGGGTTGAAGCCATTCCTGCTAAGAATGCCACTGAAAAGGTTATTATGGATTTCATTGAAAATAATATCATTACTAGATTTGGTGTCCCTGCTAAGATCACTACTGACAATGCCAAAGCTTTTAGTTCCTCAGAGTTTTCGTCTTTCTGTTTCAAGTATGGCATTGTCTTATCCATTCATCAAATTACTATCCTCAGGGTAATGGTCTGGCTGAATCAAGTAACAAGAATCTCATAACCTTTATCAAGAAAATAGTAGGAGATAATAAGAGATCATGGAATAGCAAAATCAAGTATGTTTTATGGGCAGATAGGATCGCTAAAAGGAAAGCTACTAGTAAATCTCCCTTTGAATTAGTTTATGGCTTGGATGTAACCTTACCTGTGCACCTGAAATTTCCAGCTTATCAGCTCCTTCAGCATTTTTCTACTAATAAAGATGTTGTTCAAAATAGAATAGATCAGATTATGGAATTAGATGAAGCTCGTAGGATAGCTTTCGATGCTATATGTAAAAATCAATCTAACATTAAGAAAAGTTGTGATAAATCCTCTCGATCTAGATCTTTGTAGGTTGGAGATATGGTACTTATTTGGGATTGCAAGAATGAAAAACCAGGAAAACATAAGAAGTTCGACAGTTTGTGGTTGGGAACGTACATCATCCGAGACAATGTTGGACCAAACTCATTCCACTTGAGCAGATTGGATGGTGAACCACTTGATTTACCTGCAAAAGGCCAAATGCTCAAGCTGTTCTTCAAAGATGATATCTGATGCCATGGGGCATCCTTTGTATTGTATTTCTAAACTTACTCCTTGTCATTTCAACATTTTATTTCTGTTTTAGGATTAGATTTACTTTCCTTGTTCATAGATAGTTAATAAATGAAGAGCTTATATCTTTCATGTGCTTAATGTTATATGATGATTTTTGGATGGACGCTACTTATTTTTGGTTGTGTGTTGTGTGGATGCAGATTCTGGATTCTCACATTCCTACAATGCAGCAACATGTCCCCAAGTAGAACCAGATGTTGACCACTATGTGTCAACTACCCATAGCAGTACACCCCCTTTTTTTCGCAAAAGCGATAGTGCTTAATCGACATGTCCATGCCATTCGACAGTCATCGTCGACCTAATCATGTTATGTTGTAAACCCAGTCTACATGTGTAAATTGTAAATAATCTTAGCAGATCTTAGTCATGTATGTAAACTGCCTAGGCAAACCTAATCTTCTAGTGATAATCTATGTTCTGGAAGGTTTTTTGTCTCACCGATCCATGATCGGCAGAGTTTTCCTTCAGCCTAACCCCAATACCGGAATGAATTTTGTCATTAGAATCTTAGGGGAATCCTAGTGTGCTTCGAGTCTATGTAAAAGTAATTTGGAAATAATTCTAACTGTTTGGTTAGATTACTACAAATTGCTTGATCTGCTAGATTATATTTGTGTCGTAGAACTGGGTGGTCTATGAGGGTCTATGTCAAATGGGTTTTCCCCCTTGAGATGTAAAATTGTAAAAGTAATGATGTAAAGTGTCTTGAGGGTTAGAAAATGTTTTATCCCCTCATAAGTCCTAGGTCCTAGGTGATTTTTCCAAAGGCTAAGTTCGAGGATCCAGTAAAAAAATAATTAAAAATAATAAATAATAAATATATATATATATAAATAATAAAGATATTAATAATAAAAAATTATTAAAATTAGAATTAAAAAAATAAAATAAAATAATAAAATAGGTCAAAATTTTGAGAAAATAAGTGCAAAATTTTAATTTTTAATATATTAAAATTCATTTAAAGTTTCGACAGATGAGATTGAAAGGGATTTTGATCCTCATCGATGGTCAAGATTAGTTTGACATGGATCACTCGAACTAGCCGTTGGGAATTTTTCCTTTAAATAAGGTGTTAGGGGTCATTTGAGATCATTCGATCTGTAAGTCTTATGCTAAAGAAAGCTCTCTTGTAATCTTTTTCTTGTGCAATAAAGAAAGACTTTGGGGTTGAAATCTTGCTGGTGTTACTCTTCTGAAATGTTGTAAGATGTTTCAATTTTCTGCATAAATTTGTTTTCATCCATTGGTAATAACTTGATGAAGAGTGACATTGAACACAGGTATCTTGTTTACTCACTAGAGTTTGAATGGTAATAGATTTTCTGAAAATAATGGCAGGTATCTCCATTGGATTTAGAATTTAGTACTATTTTTTCCCTCTTTATTGATAGTTGAAATGAGCTGTGCAGGAAATCTAGATTGTGAAGATCAACGGGCGTTTGGGGAAATTCTTGGCTGAACCAGCCAACTCCCGAAAGCATTTTCTTGAAAAGCCCAGCCAGTTTTGATCCTGGGTTTATCATTTAAATTTATCTTTTGAATGCATGAGAGGTTTTCTGAAGTATCTCATAGTAAATCTAAAATTCTGAAAATATCTCTGTGGATTATTGACAAACTTGGTTGTTTAGAGTCGTAAATCTGTAAATATTGTAATTGATTTGTAGGGTTTTAGTGTTAATCCTTGCATATATTATTTTTGGGTATTTTTGCTTTTGTTGTTACAGGTTTTGGAGCTGAGGATATAATCTTGTCCTGAAGCCAGATCTAGGCCCTGGAGGGTAAGATCTGGCCTCATCATCATTTTGCAGGGATAATCTTCAACGAGTTTTCAATTTTTCTGAAGAAAGTCAAGGGTCTGTCCAAGCTATCTGTTTGTTGGGGTTTCATTTCCAAGAAAAATTTTCGAAATTTTTTTGGGAGGCTATGTGAAGCTCCCGGATTGCTGCCATCTTTCCGCTCTCTCCCTTATTTCTGTCAAGCTCATCTACGCACATGTTTTTACTTGCATGTTATCATATGCAAACTTTTCTTGTAGCTGCCCACTCGCTGGCTTTTCTCTCCCTCATGCAGCTATGCTCTCCATACTTCTCAGCCTTCACGCTGCTCATTCCTCTGCTCCTCACACAATCCTCGCACCTGCAAACAACACTTCATTCCCTTGCTTTCACTCTGCCTGATCCGCATCTCCATTTGCGTTCCACGCAGTTCCTTCCTCCTCCGTCTGCTGTCATCTCCTCACCAACCCCTCTTTCCTGCGCGCTGTTTTTTCAGCTTCTCTTGCTGCCATCCAGCCGCGTGTTTTGCTACCTTTCACGTGTTTTTCCCTTCATCCATCTGCTGCCCATCGTGAGCCATCCTTCTCCTTTGCGCACTTTTTCTCCAGCGTCCAGGCCTGCAAAAGCCTTCACGCAGTTATTCCAGCCCCACGCCTTCTGCCCTCACTCCTCTCGCTCGAGCCCATCGCTGCAACCTACGCTGTCGTCATACGTCCAAGCCTGCACAAAAAAAAAAAAAACAAAACAAAACAAAACAAAACAAAACAAAACAAAACAAAAAAAAACAAAAAAAAAAAAAAAAAAAAAAAAAAAAAAAAAAAAAAAATTTCGTTCAGGTTTTATGCGTATGGTTTTTCAGTTTTTATTTTCATTTGGATCAGACTAATTTAGTTGTTTTAGTTTTCATTTTCGTTTGGTTCAGATTAATTTAGTTTAAGGGTAGTGTATTTCTTTTTGTTAGCTCATTTTAGTTTTAGATTTATTAAATTTTTGTTTTAGCTTTAGCTTTAGATTTCTTTTTTTTTTTTTTTTTTAAATTTTAATTTTAATAATAAAAATCATAAAAAAATATAAAAAAGGGACATAAAAAGTTTCTTTTTCAGGTTTTAGATTTAAGTTTTATTTAGAATTTAGATTTTATATTGTTTCATTTTATGTATATAGACTAGGTGTTGATTTCATTTAGGCTTTTAGTTTTAATTTAGTTTTGTTTTGATTTGATAAATCAAAGTTATAAAAAAAATAATAAAATCCCAAAAGCATAAAAAATTTATCTTTAGGCTTTTGTTTAAAATTTTGTTTTATAGTTTAGATTTTTATTTTCTTTTAGATTTTAGTCCCGTTTTATTTTAATCTTAGAATTTTCTTTTTAAAAAAAAATAAAATAAGATTAACTAAAAAAAATTGAAAATTCATTTTTGTGTCTTTTGTGGTATTTATGTCCACTTCTCTATAGTTAAATGCACTTAAATGTTTATTTAAAAGTTAACTATATGAAAGTGGTAATTGGTCATCATTTAAATTGTATGGTTGTTTAAAGCATTCAATCTTTAAAAATTTATTTGATGGATCATTATTAAAGCATTGTGAGTTTATTGAATAGCTTGTATTGCTTGGGATATTTGATGATAAATGATTTTTTTACAAGGTTCATATTTCTGCAACATATAATAAATAATTATTTAATCATTAACTCCATAAGGCACTGGTACATTAATTTTTAAAATCAATCAGGTGCTAAATTGTCTTGTTGTATCTCCCAACCCAACTGGTCCACAGTTGGTCTTCCTTTATCCCATAGGGTGTACCCCCCTTAGCCTGGGAGACAGCTTAAATGGAGAGATCAGGGATCAGGGTGAGAGCCCCCAGTCTGAATGTTGTTGTGTTGCCCAGACAATCTGTGCAACAACACTCCTCATTTGGACAATTCAATTCACTCATCTTCTCTCTCTTTCTCCTACGCATAAAAGGATCCTCTCTCTCTCTCTCACACGTGGGGCTGAAAGGAAGACATTCTAGGGCAAAGAAGACGTAGAAAGAAGGATGCTAGGGCAGCAAGTCATCTCTTTGACCAGCGTTGACCAAGAGTTGACCTTCCAGAAGTGCGGATTGGCTATGGTTGCCTCTCCTAAGTAGGCCACAATTTTTGGCACGAAAATCGAGGTGATCTGACCTCTAGTTTGACTGGTGTTGACTGCCCTAGTTTAGGGCTGCAAGTTGACTTCAAAAATCTGCAAATTGATTGAACGTTTGGGGCTGTTCAAGGATTGTTTCTTCAGGCTATTCGAGGACAAGTTGACCGGAAATTGACCAAGTATTTTACAGGTCAATTTCAGCTAGTTTGACCAAGTTTGACTTTGCCGATCTAGGGTTTGTTGCTGCTGATATAAAATTACAGAATTTGGATTTTGTACTATTTCTCTCTGTTGAACTATTGAAGATAAAAGAAGATTTGATCAAAGGGTTTCCCTGCATTAGGGTTTGTCCCTCGCTAGCCGCCACATCTTGTGTCTCTTGTCTTGGCTTGTTTTCTGTTGATCATTTAATGTTCTATCTACACTTTACTTAATGTATATGTGATTACTAATCTATGGCTAATAAGAAGAAAAACAAGTAAACTGCTCTAAGCATAGAACATACCATAATTTAACATTGTATCAGAGTTGAGGTGAAGACAAAGCCCAAGCAAGAACAAGAGCAAGAGCAATCACCAAAGAGAAGGTTGGCAAGGCTATCTTAAAGAAAAAGAAATCATGGGGTCCTCAACACACTTCCTTTTTGAAGACAAACTCCATGAGAAGTCTGACTATCATGGATGGAAGATGTCTCTCGATCTAACATTAGAAGAGGAGGAAGTGTTGGACCATGTGAGAGGCGGGGTTGTTGAGCCTCCATCAAATGCATCCGTTGCTGCTAGGAACAAATGGACCGAGGGAGAAGTCAAAGCAAGGAAGATCATCCAGGACTCTATCGACAAGCGCTTGGTGGCTATGTTTCTGAGATGAACACCTCCAAGGAAATCTACCATAGACTAATGAGTTTATTTAAAGTTAATGATGCAAATCAAGTCTTGTTTCTTAGAAATAAGCTGAAGGAAATTAAGAAGGGCAAAGATGAGAGTATGCAAGCAAATTTCTTACGGATCACCGAGACCAAGAACGATCTCCTATCTATTGGGGAAGTAATTCCTGATAGGGAAATGACACTCACAACTCTTGGAGGACTGCCATCTGAATGGTATATATTTAGGACTATTCTTCTCAACAATAACGTAATTCCTGGATTTGAGGAATTAATGGCCAAATGCATTCAAGAAGAAACGAGGATGGAAGAGCAAGAAATGCCCATACTTAAAGGTCATCCCTCTGCCTTTTCTTCTCATACTAAAAGAAGAAACAATTATGGGGCTAAATTCAAAGGAAAGGCTAGACCAAACTATGGGAGAAAAGGACGATGTTACAATTGCAATAAAACGGGTCACTATGCAAGTGAGTACCTTGATAAAAGGGACTCACACCGGGACGATGATCAAAATCCCTCTCAAGGCAATCAAAGGAATGGCAAGTCAAATGGCAAAGGTAAAATAAGTGTTGGAAATCAAGGAAGAGGACAACCATTCAAGAAGGCAAGAAATTCCAGGTATGAATCTAACACTGTTAACAACAAGCAAGATGAATATTGTCTACCAGCAACTCTATCTACTATTGCTCCCTCGGACTCACTGGGAAATTAGCTTATTGATAGTGGTGCCTCAAGACACTTCACTAGTTACAAAGAAGCTCTCTATAATCTGAGAGAGAAGGAAACCAACCTGGAAATTTTTCTTGGACACAATTCAAAATATCCCGTGAAAGGCGTAGGAAATGTCACTCTTCAATTGAATCAGGGTAATACCATCCACTTACAAGATGTATTATATGTACCTGATCTCAAAAAGACCCTGGTGTCCATTTCGGCAATAGAAGACAAAGGCTACAAGGTGGCCTTCAGCGATGGCAAGGTACGTGTATGGAAAAAGAACTTTAAAGATGCTTTTCCTCTTGGGTTTCGAGTTGATTCATTATATCAAGTCAGTGGAAGTCCGTTGGGTGTCATGTCTTGTGACACATCTCTTTAGTCCAAACTTGGCATCGGAGGTTTGCTCACCTTTATTATAAAACTCTACTCGATGTAAGAAAAATGGTGACTGGGATGCCCGAGTTTAGATTAGAGCAAGAAGGTGTATGTCCAGGATGTGCCAAAGGGAAGCTCAAAAGGGGACCATTCCCCTCAAGCCAAAGCAAGACCTCTGATATGTTGTAGTTGGTTCACTCAGACATATCTGGTATGATGCATGTGAACTCCTTGAGAGGATATTTATATTACCTTACTTTTATAGATGATTATTCTCGCAAAACTTGGATATACTTTTTGAAAAAAAAGGATGAAGTGTTCACTTGGTTTCGTCACTTCAAAGCCTTGATTGAGAATCAAACTAAAAAGAAGATCAAGATCTTAATGACTGATAATGGGACTGAATATGAATCCAACGAGTTTCATGACTTTTGCAAAGAGGTTGGCATTAAGAGGGAGACTACTACACCATACACTCCTGAACAAAATGGTGTGGCGGAAAGGAAGAATCATACAATTGTGGAAGTTGTCCATGCTATGCTCCATGATCAAAGACTTCCGAAGTTTATATGGGCCGAAGATGCAAATACCGTTGTATATGTACAAAATCGATGCCCTAATCAAGCATTGGGTTCCAAGACTCTCGAAGAAATGTTCACCGATAAGAAACCTGGCGTATCTCATTTTAGAATTTTTGAAAGCCCTGTATATTTTCATGTGCCTAAAGAAAAAAGGAATAAATTGGGTGCATCTGGAAAGAAAGGAATCTTCATGGGCTATAACGAAAATACTAAGGGCTCTAGAATCTATGTAGCTGGTCAAAGGGAAGTTGAGATTAGTCATGATGTCACCTTTGACGAAGATATGGCTTTTAGCAAGGTAGACAATATTCCTACTTTAAGGGGATCTAAAGAAGTTGACACTGGGGAACCAAAGGAAAAAAGATGATGAGACAATGCCCGATGTGGAAGAACCTATGGATCTTGTTGATCCTCCTCCGCAAGAGCCTTCCTCTTCTAGGAAGAGGCCTTCATGGCTTAGGGGGATACTTGATGATGCTAAAGGACAGATTGCACCCCAAGGAACCTTTCGTGAAAGTAAGAAGCCGAACAGGTATCAGGGATACCTGACCATCATGAGCATGATCATCCAAAATGAGCCTTCGTCATTCACGGATGCCGTCAAGCATCAAGTATGGAAAGATGTTATGACCAAGGAATATGAGTCCATTATGAAAAACGATGTTTGGGATGTGGTCCCCAGACCCCAGGACAAAGTAGTTGTCACTTCAAAATGGCTTTACAAGACCAAGCATGCAGCTGATGGAAGTGCGAAAAAGTATAAGGCTCGTTTTGTCGCTCGTGGCTTCTCCCAGAAGGAAGGTATAGACTATGACGAGATATTTGCACCTGTTGCTCGATATACCACCATCCGCTCGATCATAGCCCTTGCTACTTCACAAGGATGGAACCTACATCAGATGGATGTCAAAACTGCATTCTTACATGGTTCGATCAAAGAGGAGGTCTATGTGGAGCAACCTGAAGGATTTGAGATTTATGATTGAGAATCTCATGTGTGCAGGTTGAAGAAGGCCCTCTATGGGCTAAAGCAAGCACCCCTAGCATGGTATGAGAGGATCGATAGCTACTTGATGAAGCTGGGGTTCACTACGAGTGAAGCCGACCCTAACCTTTACTTTAAGGTTATAGATGACAAGCCTCTCGTACTGGTGCTATATGTTGATGACCCCTTTCTAATAGGTGCAGACCCTCTCATTCATGAATGTAAGAGGGAGCTGGCTTCTGAGTTCGAGATGAAAGATCTAAGACTTATGCATTATTTCCTAGGACTGGAAATCTGGCAGAAACCAGGGGAGATTTTCCTATCTCAAGGAAAATATGTGGTGAAGATATTAGAGAGATTCGGCATGGTGTACTGCAAGCCCGTAACTACCCCGATGGAGCTTGACTTCAAGAAAATAAGCAGTAGTGCTGTCGGACCTGTTTTACGAAATGCTACCGAGTATTGTCAACTTCTTGGAGCATTAATGTTCTTGGTGAACTTCCATCTGGATATATGCTTTGCAATCAACACATTGAGTCAACATATGGTTGAGCCTCACCACTCACATTGGATTGGTGACAAGAATTTGTTGAGATATCTCTGTGGCAGAATCACTCATGGATTGAGATACACTATCGGAGATGTGAGACTACTTGGGTATACTGATGTTGATTGGGCAGGCAGTGTGGTGGATCGAAAGAGCACTTCCGGGTGTTGTTTCTCTTTGGGATCTGCCTTGATATCCTGGATGAGCAGGAAGCAGAAGTCGGTGGCTTTAAGCATCGTCGAAGCAGAGTACATTGCTGCTAGCATGGCCTCCTTTGAGGCAGTCTAGTTGCGAAAGCTCTTCAATGAGCTGTTTGGATTTACACTGGATAACACCGTGATTCTGTGTGACAACCAGAGCGGGATTCGTTTATCAGAGAATCTCGTATTTCATGATCGCTCCAAGCATATCGATATTAGGTACCACTATATTCGAGATATGGTGCAGCGAGGAGCAATAAGGCTCCAACATATCGATACAAATGAACAGTTCATCGACATTTTAACAAAGCCCCTAGGAAAGGTCAAATTCCTGACTTTCCGAGAACGAGTTGGTGTCGTTCAGAGACCTTCTTATGAGGGTCGAGTATGATGTATTGAGCTCTGGGAACTCCAGAGGGACGCGAGGTACTTCTTGGAGCGACATGTGACCACAGGGCGACTCACCATCCCCTGGTGGTGCACTATGTACAGGGTAAAGGTTCAACCTTCCCCTGTGACACCCCGTGGCGACCGTGGAACAGGATGATTAGTTCTCCTATTGGCCAAGATGATTCGTTCTCCATGGCGATTATGGAGCAGGATGATTAGTTTTCCTGTAGGCCAGGATGATTAGTTCTCTGTGGCATCCATTGGATAGGGTGATTCATTCTCTTGTGGACAGGATGATTAGTTCTCCTGTCGAGGCATCCTACCCATGCAGTCTAGGACTCATGGGAAGTACCTCTCATCTGATCAATGAGCAGGGAAATGAGGATAGGGACCATAGTAGTACTATCGATGGATGCATCATTGTATCTACCGTACTCCCTATACTAGGATGACCTCCATCGATCTGGGATCAGTGAGAGTGGTTCACACTCGAGATTGACTTCGGGTCAGTGGAGGATGGTATGATACATCCTCGATCATTTCTTCTTCTTCATAGTTCTAGTAGAGCAGATCAGAGTGAGGTCAAGCTGTACAAGACAATCCATTTGATGGATGGATAGTAGTGACGGTCTGACAGATTGCAGATGAAGTTCTCCCTAGTTGAGAGGGAGTGTTAAAATTGGAAACTAGGGCCAAACTCCATGTGGATCACCTTATTCATGGCTTCTGATATTTTTCCTAGATTCCTCTCATCGAGAGGTGTAGGATTGATCTAAAGATCATCCGATTTATTTAAGTATTTATGGAGATATGAATTTATTTTGATTATGGACAAATTGTCAAGGTCAGCCAGCAAACTTATGTAGGCTCAGAAGCCCAATAGTCATGTCTATTCAACCTCAACGTTTGCATATAAATACAAGGAGCATTCTCCTCATTTGGACAATTCAATTCACTCATCTTCTCTCTCCCTCCCCTACGCATAAAAGGAGCCTCTCTCTCTCCCACACGTGTGGCTGAAAGGAAGACGTTTTAGGGCAAGGATGACGCAGAAAGGACACTCGGGCAGCAAGTCATCTCTTTGACCAGCGTTGACCAAGCATTGACCTTCCAGAAGTGTGGATTGGGTGTGGTTGCCTCTCCTAGGCAAGCCGCAATTTTTGGCACGAAAATTGAGGTGATTTGACCTCTGGTTTGACCGATGTTGACTTCCCTAGTTTAGGGCTGTAAGTTGACTTAAGAAATCTGCAAATTGACTAAACTTTTGGGGCTGTTCAAGGGCTGTTTCTTCAGGCTGTTCGAGGACAAGTTGACCGGAAATTGACCAAGTATTTTAGAGGTCAATTTCAGCTAGTTTGACCAAGTTTGAATTTGATGATCTAGGGTTTGTTGCTGCTGATATAAAAGTACAAATTCAGATTTTGTACTATTTCTCTCTGCTGAACTATTGAAGATAAAAAAAGATTTGATCAAAGGGTTCCCCACATTCGGGTTTGTCCCTGGCTAGCCACCACATCTTGTGTCTTTTGTCTTGGCTTGTTTTCTGTTGATCATTTAATGTTCTATCTGCACTTTACTTAATGTATATGTGATTGCTAATCTGTAGCTAATAAGAAGAAAAATAAGAAAACTACTCTAAGCATAGAACATACCATAATTTAACGAAGACGGCCACTTTCCATTAAGAAATGAATGACATGACGAACCAAGAAAGAAAGTGATTGATGATTGATGCCCTATAAGGAAGAAGCTCAACTAAATTTCATGACATCAAGAAAAAAGTTGATCAAGCAGGTGAAGGACCCACAAAGAAGAAGACGTTGATGGAAAGGAGAGTCCCTTATTAAGATGGAGCTCTGACAGGTCCCTAATCAAGAGGGAGCTTGGATTGGATCACCCCTGATTAAAAAGGAGTGGCAGTTGTGTTTTTTTATTTCATGTGTCATGCACTAGACCAGGACTAACAGTCGTAAGTCTTAGGGAAGGCCATGAAGAGAAATGTAGACACATGATGGATGTATATTCCCTAGTTGAGAGGAAGAGATAGACACAACATTCTTGTCTTCATTTGGGAAGAAAGAATGGAGGATTGGATAATCATATAGCATTTGATGCTCTTTGAGGATGTGTAGGGCATCCAATATAAGGGTAGGCAAGAGGACCGATATTCTTTGAGGGCTACGAACCCAAGATAGGAATAGTCCTAGAAGGTCATACTTAGTGAACACCCGGGTGGGTATGTACCTTAAGAGATACATGAAGGTTTCTATAGTCATTGGTCTCGCCAACATTGTTCTCTGATCTGATGAGAGAGAGAGTTGTCAGTCAATGCCTTATTATGGAAACAGTGTTGGTTACTATGATGCTACACAGATGGGTTACCAATCTGATTCTTCTTATGAGAATTTTTTCAGATTGAGAATGACCAAGTACCATTATGAATACCTACCTAGTTAAGAAGGAGTGTTGAAGAAAGTGTAACTAGGTTCGGTCTTCATGACATTGTAATTATGATTTTTGTAAACAATAAAATGAATTTATTATTATTCCTTATTGCATGGGTTTCATGAGCAAGAGGTTTATTTATTAGTAGCTCCCATTGAGAGACTTAGGATGTCAAAGAGTCAATGTCATGCCATTCTTGAGCCTATGTGCAATGTATACAAGTCTATAGAAAGGTCTAGAAGCCCTCCAAAGACAAGCACAATCCTCTTGAAGATGGCAACAAACTAGATGATGAAGAGAACAACCATGTCGGCCTCAAAATATATATAGATGTCAACTCAGCTCATAAAAGGTGACACATCAATTCAATGGACACGTTGGCTTATTATGGAGAAGTAACAACTATATATACCCAGCTAGGGTCACCACAGAAGTACAGAAATTCGGACAAGTCTCTACAACTTCGGATGGGTACAAGAGGTGTAAGAAGACAGTTTCGGATAACATTTTCGGAGGACTATCCACAAGCTCAACAACCTCAGTTGGGTACATTAGACACCTCTGCAATTCTCATGGACAATTATAGTGAGAAAGATGACAGTCTTCTCCTCCTTAGTGGTGCACAACTCAGTGAAGGAAACATAGTCATTGTTTTCGGTGGTGAATAAGATCTCAAGAATCCTACAATAGCACAAACATTCTTGGCATAATTGATGGTAAAGATCTTGATGCAAGGAACTCTCAGTAATGTACTCTTAGCATTGCTTCTAGACACAGTCACAATCTCGGCATGATTGTGACCTCACAGTTATACATTCTCAACATTCTAGACACAGTCAAGATCTCGGTGAAGTAACAGTCATGGTCTTGTTCTTTAATGAAGACAAGGTCGTGATCAAGATCTCGGTGCAGCTCACATTCAAGTAGAAAGACCTCGTTAACATGGTGATGAAGCAACTAATGGTGCAGCTAGAAGGACCTTTGTGGTACTATGATGATGATCTCGACGAAACAATAATGATGATGATGATCTCAACAGTAAGAAGAGGGTTGGTGTCTTGGTCTTGGAGTGGCCTGATAGGAGAAGGGTCATGGTCCTGGTATTCGTCAATTGGAATCTCTATAAGAATAAACTGAGCGGGTTTTCCTCTCCAAGAGGGAGAGGTTTTGGTCCTGACAGAAAGGCAATATCTTGTGTTCTTGTCTCTTTGTTTTTGTAAATATTTGATGAATATAAGAAGACACACTCTAATAGGAACAAGTGAAGATTGTGCTAATAAGAAAAATTAAAATATCTCACAAGTAGTTATCATGGTAGAAGAATCACATTAACTACATTTTCCCTAGATTCTTCAACACTGCCAACTTGCACTGCGCTCCCCAGCATCTGGCTGCTACTAGTCTCTACAATTGTCACTCTGGCATCTGACTACATCAACTGTCATTGATCCATCCTGCTATTGAATATTGTTGGCTCCCATAGCAAGGTATTGATCCAGGAGGTGGACTCCTCAAGGATCCTGCCCAATTGTAGTGCTCTAGGGCCACAACACCAAGACACCCCACCTCACTCCTAGAGGTATATCAACAAACATGGCAAAGTTTTTCTCCATCCTAGAGGAAAGCCTATCGATCTATGATGAAGTTGCATATTTGTCCTGCTTCTCTTCCTTGTCCTTCTTCCTAAGAGGACAATGGGTATTGCATGACCAAGCTCACCACATTTGAAGCACTTGACCTTTGATAGGTCCTTCTTTTTCCTCTGCTCCCCCTATCCCTGACTGGGACCCTTAAATGCGAGGGCCACATTCTCCTCCTCCTTCACCTGCTTCGATCCATTGTTGTTGCCACTGATGAAGCTCTTCAATAGAGCTTGTCTCAACTCCTCCTATTGCAAATTGGCCCACATTCTGTTCCACCTTAGAAGGGTATCTCTGCCCAAAATACTTTGGACGAATACTTGCCACTCCTCAGAGACATTGTTTAGAGCCAATCACACTAGCTCTATGAGTTGGGGCATTGCTCCAATAGCTGCAAGCTAGTCTCGGATCTCCTAAATCCTAGTGAGGAAGGGATTTATGCCTTCCCCCTTATGCATCCGTAGACACCTCAACTTCTCCTCTAGGTATATCTTCCGTTGCTCAGAAGTACCCTGGTACAACATAGAGAGGACATCCCACATTTCTTTGGCAGTGTCTTTGCCAGCTACGTGTGAAACCACATGATCCCGAACACCATATAGGATCAAACGTTTCGCCGTGTCATCTCATTTCTGTACTCCTTCAGCTAATCTGCATCCTAAGGAACTGCTACCACTACATCGATATACATTTTCAGGCCAAACTCATCTAGAAGGAAGGACATCCTTGCCTTCTAGATGACATAGTTGGAAGCCCCATCCAACCTGTCCTGATCACAAAGCCTAGAAGTGGCCATTTCAACAAAATGTCGAAAATTTTCTCTTTACTTCTGCTCAGTTGTTGCACTGCAATTCGCACTCCCTTCTGGAGAGAGAAAAAACTGCTCACCATGACTGTTGATCTGCAAGGAAAAATCAAACTTCTTGAGACTAGAAGTTTCCTGAAGAAAAATTTCCCTCTGTGTGCTCTTCTTCCTTCCACCCGAAGTTGGCTCTGCTATGGATAATTGTTGCCAAACCATAGCGTACAACTAGAGATCTACTCCACGAAAATATTGAATTGCTCCCTCTGCTTCTAGAATCACTCGATCTAGAGAGATAGAATTCTTTTGCCCCACTCAGAAAAATATAATCTCCTCAAGTAACTCAGCCTCTTGGCAAAGTGACTGCACTTCCACTAGGAATTTCTATCTACTTCCCTCAATGAGCAGCAAAATTCTTTTTCTTCGCCTCCAATCTCTTCGACTGATCAATTGCGCGCTGATACCATGTGAAAATTCCGAAAACCAGAATCCTATTGCAACAACTGGAAATTATTCTCCTAATTGTTAATTTAATTTAACAATTTATTTACTGTTTGCTACAGAAAATACTAAATAAATCAAACTACAACCTACACAAATAAAACTGCGGAAGAATAAATGTTGGAAGAAATACTAGCACACACACAAATTTACACAATTATTTTTGGACAAATGTCCTCGGAAAAAACTAACTTGGGAAAACCAGTGAAGCAACTGAGGGTTTTATTATTAAGCAACAGTGAAATAATCTGAGTATAATGTGGATGTTGAATACTGGCAATCCTGTAGAGAAAATTCTGGAAAAAAATCTAGTGAGGAAATTTCCTCACTCCACAGGAAAATTTGGGCTCTGACCTCAACTCCAAGAGAGTCATCCAAACTAGCTATGTGCAGCTACTGCATCACACTAGCGCATTCCCTTCTACACACAGTTCGAATCAGCCTCTCCTCAAGCTAGCTGGTCTGTTGCTATCTGGAAAAATGTCTCTTCTAGCCTCCGGAACCTCTATCTAGCTTCTGGCATTGAAACTCAACTTTCCGCAGCAGAATCGAAACTGTCTCTAGAGGCTACTGCGCTGCCCCAGCGTCAGCCTCTTTGCAAATGCACTAACCGAATCTAAAAATCTTCCTCTGGATTCATTGTCTTTGCCCCACTCTCACCTCTTCGATCTCTAGCTCTCTCTCCATCAACTGACTACTTCTACTTTGGAAATCGGTCTGCTCATGAAATCGAACCTCTCAAATATCTTCTCCATCACCACATCGACTTCTTCCTATAATCCTCTGTTGGAGAACCAATGACCAAGATTAAAACATAATCAATGGCTAAGATCATCTTGGAGTCGATCTGTGAGTTTCTAGATGATTCACACCTTGACTTAATTAATACTAATTAATTAACCATATTCCCTAAGTTTAGACTTAAGAAATATTTAAAAAATGGTTAATAATCTAATTAAGTCATTTTTAGACGAAATTTCTAGTTTCTAGGTTTTGAAGATCTCATGCATTCTAGCCTCTCCACAAAATTTCTTGGCTAGAACACATCTGATGCTACAAAAAGTAATACTCCAAGCTCCTCCTCCTTCACTGCTCCTCCTCTGTCACTCCTCCAAGCTCTCCTCAGGCCTTTCTTCTCCAAGCTCTCTTTTCTTCTCTTTCTCCTTTCTTCTCCAAGCTCTCTTCTCCTCTCTTCTCCAAGCTCCCAAAAATACAAGAGTGAGGAAATGAGACTTATCCCCATCTATCATTTCCCTAAATCAACCTAAACCCAACCCCAACTCAAGTTATAGAAAACAAATTAAGTTTTTTGGGTCAGCCACCGCAGAATTGCCCGTCGGGCATTGGATCTGCTCGGGATCTGTATGGATCCATGCCCGATCAGTCTTTGGATCCATGATTCGTAAATCCAGAGCCATGGATCGGGCCGACACAGTTCTGAAATTCCAGGAACCGTGTTTGTTGGTCTGATCCACAGTTCCAGATTTTTGAACCACAGATCCGATGGTGGATCCCCCACGGACCCGTACGGGATGCGGATCCCAGTTTAGATCCTTGGGGAGGGTGTGTTTTGTGAAACATTGATCATATGTCTCCTTGCCCATTTGCCAAGAGCACATGTTAGAAGGTGGTCTTCTAATCAAAAGGTACCTTATTCATTTTGCAATCGGGTGCTTATGCTTGTTCGTATTTGGGCATTTTAACATGGATTATGGGGTAACTTGGAAGAAAGAAGGGTCCTGGCCATGATTTTGTTCCCTCACCTTAAATGGAGGGTTAATTTTCAATCCTAGTCTAGTGGGACCTCCCCTAATAGCCCAATGGGTATAGGAGGGGCACTACTTGGGAAGCCATAATTGAGATAACATACCCCCGTCTCTCCCTATTCCATACTTACCACTTTCAATCTTACATTATAAGTCCTTATTCCATGTAATGTTCCTAAATTTTTTGAGTGAAAATTCCACTTAGGATTTTTGCTAATTTTTGGTGATTTAAATTAAAAAGGTAGAAAATATTATTTTGTGGATAAAAGCGGAAATTATTATTTTAATGGAGAATGACAGAAAATAATATTTTATTGGAGAAGGGAGGAAAATTATTATTTTATTGGTAAATGGGGGGAAATTAATATTTTATTGGAGAAGGGAGGAAAATTATTATTTTATTGGTAAATGGGGGGAAATTAATATTTTATTGAGAAATGAGACATTCTTATTTTATTCAAAATGGCGCAAAAATCTCCTAGTGGAAATTGGGCCCCGCTAATAAAATAATAGGGAAAATGAGGATCTAGAAGCTAGAGGGGGGCTCCATGTAGAATTATAAAAGGAAGAGAAACTCACTGTCAAGGCTATGCTATCTATCTCATTGACAAATTGAAAGGAGCTCAAGCGAGTTCAAGAGTTTCAAGCGAAACTCATGTTGAATTCGGTGGACTTCGAGTACCACCCTAGTTAGCTTATAGGGAAGATTATTTCAAATTTTCCATTGGTGCTCAATTGGTTTGGTTTTTTGATGCAATATTGAAGATCTAATCACAAGTTGTTGCAGGAATTGTTGGTATCGTAGTTTTGTATTTACCAGTCTATTTTTCCTACATCAAGGAGCCAAGTATAATTGTTTTGCTAACAAAGCCACGCACCCAAGACCAAGTGTGTCTAAGTTTTGCTCACAAATGGGGAGTTCAAACCAGGAATAGAGTTTGTACATTCTGGGTTTAGTAAAGGTCAAGACCACGCCAATAGAGGATGATTTCTGGTTTATAATTAGAGCACGAGTTTTTCCTGGACGAGATGCTGCAATTTTGGGATGAGATTTACCAAGGGAGAGGGATCGAATCCCTTGTTTCTCTTGCTGGTTAAATCACTTCATTCTTGGGCCGAGTTTATAGTAGAAATGGGACGAAGATTCTAAGGAGATAAGTCGAGTTTCTTGCTGTGATTTGAGGAGTCAGAGTCAATGTCCACTTCTTGCTACGAGCTGCCTAGAGTCAAGAATTATTGGTTGTGCGTGTTGCTTAGTATCAGCAACTCTTGTGCAGGGGTATTGGTTGCCTACAAGGGCCACAAAATCCCTCTTTTGCACTGTCCACAATTGTTTCACAGTGCTGGGCCTGTGTTTTGTTTCCTTTGGACGCTGGAGTAGTCAAAGAGTAAAAGGGACATGTATATATTAACCATAGCCCATTGGTTGGACATGTGGTCATACTTTTAAATTTGGGCTATTACTCTACCATTAGGCAGCATATTGCTTCATTCACGGTGCTGATGCATCACTTCCAAAGGACTAATATATGCATAAATGTACCTACTTCTGCTGGCTGCCACTAATCCCAGGTTCTACTTTTCTAATCTGCTTATTGTGTACTCAAATTTTATATAAGAAAAGGTCTTCCACAGAGTAGTATTGTTATATATCAGTAGCTTGTAATCTCTGGATTTGACAGATGAAATATAAGTTTGCTCTTGGAAGTTTGTGGTTGTTTTTTTTGAAACATTGAACGTATTTCCCAGAAAAGCAAATTTATAAAAAGTCTCCTACAGTAGAAAGTCAACAAACTGATTTGAATAAATGCACCACTGAAAAACTCAACTTGAAAACTCAGAAATTTCCAAGAAATTGGTGGTATTCCAAACTGGTACATTACAGTGGTATCAGAACCTACTCTTGGCCAATTGTGTGACTAGAACACATCAAAAGAGAAGAATTACGGAACCAGAATTGAAAGGCCTAAGGTGACTATAGAAAAAAATAAAATGTTCCCAAATCCGAAATTTGAAGACTAGCCAAGCGTTCATGCAGATGACAAAACTCTTGGAAGCATGGGCATTGAAGAGAAAAGGGATCCAGAAGAAAAGTGATGAAACACTATCCAAACCCATGGATGATCCTTTGACTGGTAATAGAGGACCAGAGAAGTTCAAATCTTGCCAGGAGATGATGATGTCACTGGTCATTCTATTAAAAGGGCTGGTAGCAGTATCAATGAGAATTATCCTACCACTATCAAGGAACAAGGAGCTGAATTGTCCAACAAACAACTTGGAGCATTGACAAAACACGTTGGATCTGAAGGGAAAATATCTAAGAGAGATATTTCAGTTATCTCTAGTACCTTTAAAGAAATTTTTACCATCCCATTACAAGGTAGCAGTACCTTGGGCTTGGAAGGGCAGGAATCATTGCCATGTGTGATCACTTTACAAGAAAGAAACAAGAAACTTACCCAAAGGTCAAACAGGGACCAAATTATGGAGGCTCCTTTTGATTCCTATGATGTTGCAAGTGTTTCTTGGGAGGATGTATACCATCAATTAGATAGACACAAAAAGACCTCCACTCAGTTACCCAACAACACAACTAAAGTCTTTGATCAAGGCTAAGGTGGCATAGGAAACTGGAGCAATTGAACCTGTATGCAAGCATGAATTCATGTGTAGACTTGTATTGTAGTAAGTGGTAGTTGTATTATTTATAAAAATATGAATGGTGATTACAATTCTTCATGGCTGTGTGCTTATATAGGCATTGACTGGGCACGAAGATAGAAGGTCACAACTTTTGACCCATGTCTCTTCACAATTAATGGGACATTAACTAATATAATTAATTTATTATTATTGATATTTGTTATTTTAATATTTATTATTTAATTGATGTTTATGAATATTTTTATTCATAACATTGCCACCCCCTTTAGAGATGTTTTGTCCTCAAAGCACTACTAGAAGGGTTTTCTTTAGTTGAACATTATTGCGATGGAATGGCATCCTAGAAGGGTTTTCTTTAGTTGAACATTATTGCGATGGAATGGCATCCTTTTGTTGACTGGTGCATTCTTCATGAGTAATTTACCTTCTTTGGAGTTGGGAGTGTTAACACCATTTAATTTATAATGTCGTCCTTTCCGATTAAACTCATTGAATTGTTCTTCAAGGTTTGTAGTATAGCTCCCTAGTTGTATTAACCATTTTGCACCTAGAACCACATCCATTTCTTTGAGTGGTAGGGCAAATAGATCTGTTTGTAGCTCCAGTTCTTGTATTTGGATTGAAACTTTTTGACATTCTCATATTTCCTTGATTTTTTTTTTCCAGTAGCGACAGACATGGTCAAGGCCTTGATTGGGTATATACAAATACTAAGTTGTTTAGCAAAATCAATGTTTATACAATTGTGAGTGCTACCAAAATCTATAAGTATATTGACATTTCTGTCTTTTATGAGTCCTTTGAGCCTTAGGGTTTTAGGACATAGTCTCTTCGTCATGTTTGTTGACGGTGTAGTAAATTTAATGTTCCTTCTTGGAAATTGGCTCTTCTTTCAAAGAAGTGGTGGAATGTATTTTGCAGTTGCTTGTTGTTCTTGATCTCCGAATGAGTTACTATTTTCATCACGGTTTTTTCAGTCACATGAGATTGCAACTAATGACGGTTCCTCAGAATTCGAATCTTCACTGTATGTGACAACGATTCCTTCATCATGTCCTTATACTTCAATTTGCTTCCCATCTACTATTTTATAGTAGCGCAAGGATGCGTCTTCACATTTATGGTCTGGCGTCCAGTTTTCTCCACATTTGCAACAATTATTTTTCTTTTTCATCTTTTTTTTTGGCTCATTACTTGAAGTGTCTGATTCCTTCTCGACTTCATAAGTATACAATTTCTTGTTAAGACATCTGTGTCTTGATGTCCATTTGTCTCCACAATATCTACATTTGTTAGTTTCTTTTTTCCCAAATGTTGTTGCTGGTCTTCGATCCTAGCCTTGGGGTTGGATGGCAATAGATTAAGAGTTGGTACTCAAAGTTGTGGGCTAGACTTATGGAAATGATCATAGTCCAAGGTGAAGCTCAGCATGAGCTCTCAGGGATTGAGATTACTGGAGGCTCAGGTGGCATTGGGATCCAAGTGGGGTTTCCTATCAGATACCAAAGATGTGGGTTGGCTATGGCAGCAATGAAACAGTTGACCTAGCGGCTAAGCACATACATTCCTTAGGGGAGTTCTAATCTGTAGTAGTGGCCAAGCAGTTTCTGAGTAGACGCCATCGGTTGTCTTGGCATGTTGGTAGTGCATGGGGCCGCCGGTTGATTGGTACAATCTAGAAGGAGCTTGTAGGAGGAGGTGGCATCGATAGGTGATTAGACAAGGCATTGTATGGAGACAATGCTCTTTCATTATTGTGTTATGCATAGGAGGTACTAAGGGTTGGCACAATAGTGTTATTTCCATTAGCATGTATGGAGGTAGGCCGCTCAGGTCTACCAGGGCAAATGAGGGGGTGTAGATCACATCATGGTGGGTTCGTTAGTAAAGGGGTGAATGCATTAGCACATGTGGGATACTAGATGATATTGGGTGGTACGACGGTAGGCGATGGTGACCAACAGTGGATGGGGTTGTGCCACGGAGTTCAATGTTATGCAGAGGAGTGCGAGAGTATGTGCTTGTGTAAAGCCAAGTATTGTGATGCATAGCAGGTTGTTGGAGCATCTCCCCCGGAGAGCTCTGCTAACAGGGACAATAAGCGTATCATTGGGTTGGGCTTACCCAAGATCGATGAGGGCACTGACGAGCATCTCTCCACATATCCGGACTCACACGCTTATTCCTCCCTCATATTGTTCACATCCTTTGAGGAACTAGTTGTTGTTCCTTGACACTCTTAGCACGAGCAACAAGGTGCAGGGAGCTCACTTGGGATAGTGCCGATATTTTGCAGGGGTAGCACATTCTCCACCTTTGAGCCCACACTTAGGGAGATGCCTAACACCTTTTGGTCGAGATGTTCTGAGGTGCCTCAGGAGCATATATAATGGGTGGTGGACCCTCCTTACAGACGGATGTTTAGACTCCAAGCAATATTGGGGAGCGCCTTCAAAAGACGGGATAAGAGAGCTCATTGTGGGGTATGTTAAGCACAGGGTAGTTTTGAATACACCAGATTGATTCATGGGGTATGGGATCTTTATACTGAGTGCATGCAGGAACCAGAGACACAACACAAGTGGGTTCCAACTGTCATCAAGACTATGTCCCAGAAGATCTGGTCATGGGATTCAGGAATTCAATTGGCTTATAAGATATTCCATTCTGTGATGAGCAAGATCATGGGAGAGGGTAATCTAGTTCACACTGGATGTGACGCATGGGAGATCAATGAGACCTCCATTATATGGCGAGGCAGATTTATCCTGTTGCTACTTAGGATCGAGATGGGCAATGGATGGGTAGACATTGACATCATGGAGATGCTTGTGCACGACAAGCTTGGCCTTCACAGATATTCTGCCATCCAGTTCCAAGAGGGGAGGATACATTCTGAGCATAATGGGTAGTCTGTCATAGTTAGAGTGGCGTAGTTTCAACATGGTGGCACCCTTCTGAGACTAGCATGGGATCCAAGTATAACAAGATTTCACGATTCAACTACCCTTAGGGGTGAGTTGGTTTCTACAGGGGAAGATCATTCATATCCTCCATTGAGTTCTAGTGATTTGTTGTTGACATGGGGAGCGTCACTAGTATGGCAAGATGCTCAACATTTGGGACCCTGGATTTAGCTAGACCAACTTTTGGAGCAACAACATATTGCTTGAGGACAAGCAATTTTTGGCAGGGAGGACTGTAATGTTCCCAAATTTTGTGAGTGCAAAATCCATTTAGGAGTTTTGCCATTTTTTGTTGATATTAAAGTAAAAAGGCAGAAAATATTATTTTGTGGAGAAAAGTGGAAATTATTGTTTTAATGGAGAATGGCGGCAAATAATAATTTATTGGAGAAGGGACGAAAATTATTATTTTATTGGTAAATGACGACAAATTAATATTTTATTGAGAAATGAGGCAAATTATTATTTTATTCAAAATGGCAGCGAAATTCTCCTAGTGGAAATTGGGCCCCACCAATAAAATAATTGGGAAAATGAGGATCTAGAAGCTAGAGGGAGGCTCCACGTAGATTTATAAAAGGAGGAGGAACTCAATGGAAAGGCTATGCTATCTATCTCATTGACAAATTGAAAGGAGCTCAAGCGAGTTCAAGAGTTTCAAGCGAAACTTAAACTGATTTAGGTGGACTTCGAGTGCTTCCACAGTTAGCTTACAAGGAAGATTATTTTAGATCTTCCATTGGTGCCCAATTGGTTTGGTTGTTCAATGCAATATTGAAGATCTAATCAAAGGTTGTTGCAAGAATTGTTGGTATCATAGTTTTGTATTTACTAGTCTATGTTTCCTACATCAAGGGGCCAAGTATAATTGTTTTGCTAGCAAAGCCAAGCACCGAAGACCAAATGTGGCTAAGTTTTTCTCAGAAATGGGGAGTTCGACCCAGGAATAGAGGTTGTACATTCTAGGTTTAGTAAAGGTCAAGACCACGCCAATAGAGGACAATTTCTGAGTTATAATTAGAGCACAAGTTTTTCCTGGATAAGATGCTGCAATTTTGCGGTGAGATTTACTGAGAGAGAGGACTTGAATCCCTTGTTTCTGTTGATTTTTGGTAGCATCGGACGTGCTTTGAACCTCAAATTTTGCAGGGAGGCTTGGACACATGTATTCCAAAGAACCCAGAAAGCGCTTTGGGAAATTCCACACAAAAATAGTTTTATTAAAATAATTAATTATTTTTAATGGGATCCTAAGTCTAAACTTAGGAAAATAAAATAATTAATGGGTATTAATCTAACTGTGGGTGTAACTTCTAGAAGAAGATGAGGATCAAGAAGAAATGATCTTAGCCATTGATTAGCTTCTAATCTAGGCTGTTGAATGTCAACGAGGAGATTATTTAAGGAGGCTTGACGGTCATTTGGAAATACGCACACAGAGTTCAGAAGTTCGATTTTTTGAAGTAGAGCAGCTGCCAGGAGAATTTCAATAGTGAGCTTTTGCAGAGAGGGGCAGAGGAAGTTTTCGTTGGAGGATCTTCTCCGAAGCCAAGAATACTCAGCAGAGAGGCAGAGAGACACATAGAGGAGGCAACGCAGAGGGCAAAGAGGGTGATGCAAAGCCAGGAAGGGCTCACGCAGGCCCCACACAGAGAAGCACAACAACTTCCAGCGCAAAGGTTTGAATTTGATGAGGGAGCTGACGTTTCTGAGCCGGGAGGGCTGGTAAAGGCTTCTGAACACAGATTTATTCCCAGTTGAGCACACGTGGTGACTTAGAGGCTGACGCAGGGCCCACACAGAGGCATCACAAAAGTAGTCGGGGAACTCACAGTTCAGCTGCCGGATTAGCCGGGACTTGCAGTGTAGAGTGAGGTAATCTCACTAGTTTCTTTTGCTAAGTGATTTTCTTTGTAACTAGATTTCCAAGAGGGCATCCAGTAGTTGTATTAAAAAATACTTCAGCGTAATAATAAAAACCCTCAAATCTGCCGCACCAGTTTTCCCACAATGGGTTTTTTTTGGGGACCTTTGTCCAAAAACAACTGTCGCTTGTGTGTATCTTTCTCTATTGTTTCGTTTCTTGTTTCGACATATAATTTAAATGGTGTAGGCTGCAATGTGTGTATTTCGATGTTTGCTGTAGGAAACTGCAAATAACTTGTTCATGTAAATCTAATAGTAGAAGAAATATCATCAGTGTTGCAGTAGGGATTCCCGGGTTTGAGGATTTTTCTCATGGTATCGAAGCGAGTGCAAGTGAAGCAAGAAGAACAGTGCCAAAGAACCTAGCACTGAGTAGAAAAGGAGGTCGAAAAAGCTGCAGGAGGAAGCAGTTCGAATCCCCAGAGGGGTTTGCGCAGTCCTAGTAGGAGGGCTGATTTTTGAGGCAGTCTCTCTTTGAGTGAGTCGACAGAGAGAAGGGCTTCCAGATTGAAATCTTGTCGTGGTAAAGGGCTCAGCGCTAGGAAGAGCTGGTGGGACACAGTTTTTCTGCCGGCCATTTTTCTTGGCAGAAAGACGTTACAAGAGAAGAGAAGCACTGTGAGGGAATTTTTCCTCAGAAGACTTCCTGCCAAGAAGTTCGTTTTCTTATTGGCTAAGAAGCAATAGTAAGAAGCAGAGAGGAGCATTTCGACAGTTTTTCATGGCAAAGATGGGAACCAGTGGATTGAGGGATCAAGATAAACTGGATGGAGCATCCAACTATGTCAACTGGAAGGCAAGGATGTCATTCCTTCTAGATGAGCATGCTTTCAAGACATATGTCAACAACATGGTAGTTGTGCCTACAGATGCAGATTCGTTGAAGAGTGAAGGCAAAGAGAATGATCCTTAACGGACTAAAGTATCATGTAATCTGTCACGGAGATGTGGGATGCGTAGTCTATGCTGTATCAGAGATCTTCTGAGTAGCGGAAGATGTACTTATAGCAGAAGCTAAGATCTGCTCAGATGCAGAAGGGGGAATGCATAGATCTGTTCCTCACGAAGCTTCAGGAGACCCGAGATGAGTTAGCAGTTGTGGGGTATACACCTCAGTCTTCCGAGATGGTAAGACTGGCCCTCAATTCTACCTCTAATGAGGGGCAAGTCTTTGTCCAGAGTATCCTGGGCAAGGCGACTTTACTGAATTGGGATGAGATGTGGGTATCTCTTAAGCAAGAGGAGTTGAGGAGAGACCTAGTCAAGTGTAAGCTTGACGAAAGCAACAACAGTGGGTCGAAGCCCAAGGAAGAGGAGGAGAATGCAGCCCTTGCACTAAAGGGGCAACGGAGGCGGAAGAAGGATGTCTCGAAGATAAAGTGCTTTAGGTGTGGTGAGATGGGCCACTACACAACACAACGTCCTTTCAGGAAGAAGGACAAAGATGAGAAGCATGATCCGAAGGCTGCACCCACGAAGATCGAAGAGGAGGAGTTCGCCATGACAGCCAAGATACCTCTAGGAGGGAGGTGGGTTGATTTAGAGTTGTAGTTCGAAAGAGCTACATATGGGTAGGATCCTTGAGGAACCCACCTCCCAGATCAATTCCTTGCTACGAGAGCCCATATCAGAAGTAGCAGGATGGACTAGTGTCGGATGGTGCCCTGGAGTATCGGAGAGACAGTTGAGTGGCTAGGAGCGCCAGAGACTGAGCAGCATAAAGTTAGAGTTGACAACAGTGCAAATGACGCAGTGCACTGTCAGAAGCAGCGCAAAAGATTCAGTGGGTCGGCGCAGAGACTAGCAGTAGTCAACGTCAAACATTCACATGATATCATAATGAACACAGTTAGTTCAGTAATTTGGGATGTTTTTCTGTTGTTGATGCAGTAGCAGCATCAGTTTGCAGTGCAGAGGCAGTTGGAAGTGTTAGTACCAGCAGCAACATGGATGCAAAAATTCAGAGGGAGTTGCAGTACAGATGCGGTGTTGATAATGGCAGGGCCAACAACAATACATATGCAGCATTTGCACAGTGGTTGATGGATAGCATGTCAGACATCAGCAGTGCTACTTAGGAGGCATTGCTAGAGCACATTCCTCGCTAAGAGGAAGTGTTGATTTATGGTAGCATCATATGTGCTCTAAGTCTCAAATTTTGCAGGGAATCTTGGGCACATGTATTCCAAAGAACCATAAAATGTTTTGGGAAATTCCACCTAGAAACAATTTTATTAAAATAATTAATTATTTTTAATGGGACCCTAAGTCTAAAATTAGGAAAATAAAATAATTAATGGGTATTAATTTAACTATGGGTGTAACTTCTAGAAGAAGACAAGGATCAAGTAGAAATGATCTTAGCCATTGATTAGCTTCTAATATGGGTCGTTGAATGTCAACGAGGAGATTATTTAAGGAGGCTTGAGGGTCATTTGAAAATACACAAAGAGAGTTTAGAAGTTCGATTTTCTGAGGTAGAGCAACTGCTGGGAGAATTTTGATAGTGAGATTTTGCAAAGAGTGGCAGAGGGAGTTTTGGCTGAAGGATCTTCTTCAAAGCGAACGATACTGAGCAGAGAGGCAGAGAGACACACATAGGAGGCAGCGTAGAGGACAGAGGGTGATGTAGAGCCAAGAAGGGCACACGCAGAGCAGTGCAACAACGTCCAGCGCAGAGGTCTGAATTTGCTGGAAAAGGATTCTGAAGGCAGATCGATTCTCAGTTGAGCTAACACAATGAATTAGAGGCTCACGCAAGGCCCATGCAGGGGTAGTGCAGTAGTCAGGGAACTCACAGTTCACCTGCCAGATCAGCCGAGACTTGCAGTGTAGAGTGAGGTAATCTCACCAGTTTCTTCTGCTAAGTGATTTTCTTGTAACTGGATTGTTGGGAGGGCATCCAGTAGTTGTATTCAGAAATACTTCAGCTTAATAATAAAAGCCCTCAGATATGTTGCACCGGTTTTCCCGCATTGGGTTTTTCTGGGGAAATTTGTCCAAAAACAACTCTGTCACTTGTGTATATATTTCTCTATCGTTCAGTTTCTTGTTTTGGCATATAATCTAAATGGTGTAGGTTGAAGTGTATGTATTTCGATGTTTGTTGTAGGAAACTACAAATAACTTGTTCACGTAAATCTAACAAGTAGAAGAAATATCATCAGTGCTGCAGTAGGAATTCCTGGGTTTAAGGAGTTTTCACAGTCATTAGGGGAATTTTGAGGTCTAAACTAGGCCTCCTAAGAAAAATATACAACCATAATAAACTTTATAAGAACCAATAGGATTCAAGATGATAATGTCAACCATGGGGGATGATTCACCATTTTTGGAGTAAAAAAGTAAAAATATAAAAATAGAGTACTCAGTGGATGCAAAATTTGATTCCTTATCCAAGGAGTACCCATGTTGCATACTTTCGATGGGCCCTGCTACACGAAAATGAGAAATACACGAAAAAACATGATTGCAATCACATTTTTCATGTATTTCTCATTTTTGTATAGCAGTGCCCATCGAAAGTATAAAACATGGGTGCTCCTTGGATGAGGAATCAAATTTTGCATCCAACGAGTGTTTCCACTCAATATTTGAGTAAACCCATAAGGAGATAAGTTGAAAATACGAATTGAAAAAATAGTTTTTTCTTTTTTCCCTCTAAAATTTGATGATGTAATCTAATCTCATTTTATTATTTCCACTATTATTTTATAATTTCCTTAGGAGTCCCATTTTAGACCTCAAAATTCCCCTAATGTTTTCTTGCTGGTTACATCACATAATTCTTGGGCCGAGTTTACAGTAGAATTGGGACGAAGATGCTAAAGAGAGAAGTCGAGTTTCTTGCTGCGATTTGAGAAGTCATAGCCAAAGTCCACTTGCTGGTACAAGCTGCCTAAATTCGAGAATTGTTGGTTGTGCATGTTGTTTAAGAGCAAAAAATCTTGCACAAGGGTATTCGTTACCTACAAGGGCCACGAAATCCCTCTTTATGACGGTCCACAATTGTTTCACAGTGTTGGTTCTATGCATTGTTTCCTATGGACGTTGGAGTAGTCAAACAACCTAAGGGACACGTTGTATATCTTAACCATAACCCATTGGTTAGGCATGTGGTCATACTTAGAAATTTGGGCTATTACTCTACCACTGGGAAACGTATTGCTTTATTCAAGGTGCTGATACATCACTTCCAAAGGACTAATATATGCATATATGTACCTACTTCTGTTGGCTGCCACTAATCCTATGTTCTACCTCTCTGATTTGCTTACTGTGCACTCAAATTTTATATAAGAAAAGGTCTTCCAGTGAGTAGTATTGTTATATATCAGTAGCTTGTAATCTATGGATTTGACATATGACATATAAATTTGCTCTTGGAAGTTCATTGTTGTTTTCTTTGAAACAATGAATATATTGCCCAAAAAAACAAATTTATAAGTCTCCTATAGTAGAAAGTCAACAAACTGGTTTGAATAAATGCACCACTAAAACACCCAACTTGAAAACTCTGAAATTTCCAAGAAATTGGTGGTATTCCAAATTGGTACATTACATTCCACCGCCCTTCTTTGGGTTCAATTGACCATTGGTTCTCTGGGATTTGGCACCCACAAATCCTCATACCAGGGTAGGGCATGGAAATGTACATTGGGAGGTTGATGTAGTTAAAAGAAAAGGGAAGAGCATATGATGGGCACAAGAAAAACAAAAAAAAAATCAAAATGAAAAACATGGCTAAGACTTACAAATTAGCACGTGGGCAAAAGCCAAGCATGAACTCTACCTCACTCATATGTCCATCACCTAGTTTTTGGGGTCAATGTTGCCCTATCTCATAGAAGAGAAGGAACACTTGGATGTCCCAATCATTGATGGGTGATGAATTGCCCCATCATTAAAGTGGTAAAAACTGCTATACATCATAAAAAGCAAGCTCTCATTCCTTGAGCTAAGAGTAGTAATATAAAGAAGAATAAAAAAAAGTAAAAGGCATTTAGAGGGGTGGAAAAAACAAAGGTTGAGGTAACTCATGCATCCACAATTGCTCCCTCCTCACATCTGTACACCCAGGATGAGGTACTGTAATGTTCCTTCCTAGAATAATTTCCCTAAAGTTAATTTCACAATTTTACATTTTTTTACTATTATGGGGGCCCACGAAATTTTGGGGATGAGACCTGGGAGATGGGGGCCGAAATAATTTTGTTAGTGGAATGTGGGGGACACACCCACATGTAATATGCACCCATTGAAGAGGGAAGTCGAAGTTTCCAATGAAAGAGATCGAAATGGTGGATGGAGGGACCCACATGGGAAGGCAAGTCAAAATTATAAATATAAGGGGGATAGCAACTATTGGGGTCTTTTGTCAACTTAACTATTTTGTTGTTGCTCAAGTTGTTTAGCTGAGTCATAGATGTTGCTTAGAACAGAGCTTTCCAAGGGGAGAGCTCACCCTTCTTTCGGTGGACCTTGAGTGCCACCCTAGGGAGGTAAATTCACTGTTGCATTAGAGGGATATTTGCGGAGATTCTTAGAGCATATTTCAGCCATATCTTTCAGCTAATTCGTGCTCTAAGAGGACGCAGTGGAGGATCACATGCCACTCATTTCAGCTATTTTCAAGAAGGTGTTTGCCGAGAGAAATTAAGTGTAGATGCTCCAGGGGAATGCTAAGCCTTATGAGCAGTTTTGGGGCCAAAGATTGCTACTAGGGGGCAAATCAAATTTCTCTTCTCGAGGGCCTGTGCAAGGGACTAATTTTGGGCACACATGGGGAGTTGAGGAAGGGATTTGTGGAGCTGGGTTTTGTAGAGGACTTGAGGAAGTCATCTGGGGGAGTGAAACTTAGCATTTTGGAGTGATTGGAGGGTTGCTACAATGACTTTCCAAGAAGGTCGTACTTTCCAACCAGTTGAGGAGGACGTGGTATTTGGGGGTGAATTTTGGGGGTTAGAGCTAGACCAAACCCTTTCTAGGTTTTGGTAGGTTTGTTTAGAGGAGTCTAGGGCTAGTTTTGTAGAATTTTCTGAGCACTGGAGGAGGGTCTTTCAACAGTTTCTTTCGAGCAGACAGAGCAGTTTCTCCAAGGCAGAGAAGGGCATATTTGGGGCAGCTTATTTCCACATCTAGGCATTGTATTTTGTTGACACCTAATCCTTGTGATTGGGTAAATATATGTAAATAAATAAATAAGAAATATGAACAGTCATCGGGAGATGAACTGAACAGTCTCTCCCTCATGTATATAATGAAGACCTACCTGATGGAATAGAACACACAAATCATTTTTGCCTTATGGAGTTACTGCCTGGCCTGACATGGTATCAGAGCCAGCTCCTTCTTGTTTTTAGCTCTTATGTCCCTTGTAACTCCCTAGTCTGCTCTCCATATAGAAGCGCTGCTCCTCCATATAATTAGCTGCCCATATAATTCAGGGCCTGACACTGCCTGCGCTCTCTGGCTCTCTGGACTATCCACAAACGTTTTCTGCCATACTTATTCACTGAAAGCCATTGCCTCCGCCATTATTGTGAATCCATGCAGTCCATTTGAGGAACGCTAGTGCGGTGAGCGTGGAGCGGGAGCGGCCGAGGCCTTGAAATGCGAAGTTAGAAGTCTTGAATTCCCTCAGCCAAGGTTCTAACTATACAGGAAAACGTTGTTTCTTGGGTAATCTTCACACATTTGAATCAATGCTCAATATAAACATTGTTTCAATATATACGCTGCTCCGGTATTTTTAACGCTGGTATATGCTGCGTTGAAGCCTTCCACATAATGCTGCTTCGGTATATGTTGCATGAATAATGCTTTGAAGTTTTCCACTGATCTACGTGAATGATGCTTTGAAGTTTTCCACTGATCCGCGTGAATAATGCTTTGAAGTTTTCCACTGATCTGTGTGAATGATGCTTTGAAGTTTTCCAATGATCTGCGTGAATGATGCTGTAGGTTTTAACCCCGTACAGAAATTACCTGCAGACGAATTCTAAATCACAAGAAAAATAAAAATGCGAGAGCATAACACATAAAACACATATACACAGAGATTTCCCACTGGATCCCAAAACCGGGACTACCAGCTTAATTTTTCATTATATTCCTTTCAATGTTACAATACATATTTGTACATGCCGAAGCATCCAATACCATGGACCGAAAACCATCGCGTCCAACAAACATGTGCGAAAATCATGCACAAAACCATAGGTGGGTCTGCCCAACCTAACATAGGGTCCAAAACCAAAATTTTCCAGGGCGTTGCCCCGGACCCCATAAAGTGGGGTTACGGGTACCCTCAAACCCCCTGTTAACTATGTGGAAAGAATATAACACAACCCAACAATCTCCCACTTGTTGTTTTCTTTCCACAGGGGGCCACAGGAGAGCTTAGTCATTTTTTTCCAGCCCTGAAACACCCATTGTTTCTCTACACCAAGAGAACTTCTCAGAGCTCACAGAGATTTTGTAAATGCATCTGTAGTATTCTTCAAAGTGTCCACCTTACCAGCAACACCTTTTTGTCTTCTATCATATCCCTCACAAAGTGATACTGAACATCAATGTGCTTTGTCTTTGAATGATAAGCAGGGTTCTTTGGCAAGAAAATTGCACTTTGGCTGTCACAGTCTATCCTTATAGCTCCCTGTACTAACCCCATACTTGAACACAATCTCTGCAACCAAACTGCTTCCTTTCTTGCATGAG
>APFE030730358.1:65688-106801 GCA_000404065.3 Pinus taeda
GGACGCGATGGTTTTCGGTCCATGGTATTGGACGCGATGGTTTTCGGTCCATGGTATTGGATGCTTCGGCATGTATAAATATGTATTGTAACATTGAAAGGAACATAATGAAAAATCAAGCTGGTAGTCTCAGTTTTAGGATCCAGTGGGAAATCTCTGTGTATACGTGTTTTAGGTGTTATGCTCTCACATTTTTATTTTTCCTGTGATTTAGAATTCGTATGCAGGTAATTTCTGTACGGGGTTAAAACCTACAATAATAGAGGAGATGGAGAGTCATCGGGAGATGAACTAAATAGTCACTCCCTCTTGTATATAATAATGAACAACCTGAATGAATAACACAATTTCATTTGAGGAGTTACCTCCTGGCTTGACATGGTATCGGAGCCAGCTCTATTTTTTAGCATTCCTACCCTTATAACTCCCTTCTGTCTATTCTACCCATGTTTTGCATTTCTGTAGCCTAACACATCTGCCTTCTGCCAGCACAAATTCCTCAACCTCTCATCAATGAACTGAACCTCTCTTCGTTAATGCTTCAAGCTTCATCTAGATTCCTCTCACCGAGGAATTCTTAACACTGCGTATGGTTGAGAGTGCGGGGAGGCACATCGACTGGTGAGGATGCAACCTCTGCTTGCATTAAGGGGCATTGGGCTTGATTGCTTCTCACCTTGGCCCTAGTCGGCATCAATTCAGAGGCTATTGAAACACACCATAGATAGAGCCAGAGGTGTTTCTGGTCAAATGTGGGTCGTAGCGGCTTACATCGTCTCCATACAGCCTCCGCTTGCAGCATCTCATGGACAAGTACTAATAGCTGGCAACATGCTTGTAAAAGGCCCTCCATACTTCCCACGTTGCGCTGCTCCTCCAACACTGGAAGTTGCTCGACTCGGCCTCCCCTCTGCACATATATCTGATCGGTCCATACCTCGATGAGTCCATTGATTGGTAGTTGATACAATGTTGATGTCTCTATACTCATTGATTGGTCGCAGAGTGGTTTTAAATATTGTAAATTTAAGCTGTTGCAAATAATTTGTTATGTCTTGAAAGCTCAAAATAGTGGATACAATGCATTATTCTGCCCATGTTTATACGTATTTTCCATACCTCTCCACGTTGTTCCATATATATACAACATTGGTATATATAACATTGTCTCCACGTTGTTCCATATATATACAACATTGTATCATATATAACATTGTTTCCATATATTAACGCTCCTGCGTTTGGCTCCCAATTGTTTCATATATAACATTGTTTCATTGTTGCGTTTGGCTCCCATGCTATCGCCCATATAACACCTCCCCCAAATTCTCCCTTCCCCATATACCACCTTCCCTAAATATTCCCTCCCCCATATATTACCTCCCCAAAATAATACCTCTGTTTTTAATATATCAGAGTGCAATTTTTTAACCACGAGAAGTGCATTTTTTTACATATTGGCAACAGGGTACATTTTTTTATTTTTTTTAAATGCATTCATTGATATCTATTGTGGGAGTGGTTCTCACTGAGAAGGAAAACTATCTAGAATGGTCATGGAAAATCAAACACACTCTCATTTTTAATGAGTTGTGGAAAGGAGTGTGTGTTGGAAACGGAGACAAAGAGCCAGAACGGCCTACCTCAGACAAAGAATTTACCATTTGGGAAAATAAGAACAGCAAGGCTTATGCATTGATTACAACATCAGTAAATGAAGAGGTGAGTCGCCATATTTCACCATTTTCAAATGCTTTTGAAGCCTTACAAAAACTAACGAAACTCTATGACTCGCACTGTTCACTTGAAGTTGTTCAACTCATGATCAAATTGTTCACCCTTGAATTACAAAATGATGATCCTCTTGCTCTTGCATCAGATGTAAAATCTATTATGCATGATATCAAAGTCACTAATGTTAAATTGGACATTCCTCTTATAGCTTTTCTCAAGGCCCTTTATCCCACTTACCCAAATTATCTTGAGTCATTGCAAGCAAATGGAAACCTCAAAGATATTACCTTTGACTCCCTTGTGAAAAACATTTCTTAAGGAGAGAAAGCTTTTGGAAAGAAGACATCTCCTCAGTCTTCTCAAGAGGTTGTGTGTCTTGCACATAGAGGGAAGAAACTTGCTCAAGATTCTTCCAAAGGAAGAGGTGTTCGAAGAGGAAGAGGAAGAAATTTCAGAGGTAGGGGGGGCAGACACTCTCAAGGAGAAAGGTCATATTTGCACTGCATACGCTACAAAAGAGATGGATCACATGATGCATCCACATGCAAGTTGCCTTGGGATGGAATTGAGCAGGAAAGAAACCAACCCAAAAGTAAAACTAATGACTGAGAGAAAGATCAAGCACCTGAATCTGCTCACTATATTGTGGCATACTGTAATATTGGAGTAAATGAAGACATATTTAATGCTTCACTTGCTTCTTGGAAAAATCATTGGTTGCTTGATTCAAGAGCAACTTGCCACATGACTTTTAGAAGAGATTTTTTTGAAGAATTTACTGACAATGTTGATGGAACAGTATACTTTGCAGACAAAGCAAAACTCAAGCCATTAGGTCTTAGTACAATCAGGCTTAAATTGCCTGGTCTTCCATACTTTCTTCTGCATCATGTTTTATATCTCCCACAATTGAGGAGAATCTTGTTGTCCTTGGTCCACATCTGCCAGAAAGGACACTCCATTCATATTTTTGATGGCAAGATTGAGGTGAGAAAAGCATCAGACCACTCCCTTGTCATGACAGGGTAGAAGAAGAAAGGCTTCTCAAGCTGCAGGGTACCACTACTCGTGCACAAAATTTCTCATGCAATTCTCATTATGAAGAAGGTACATTTCCATCAAGTTTATTATGGCATGCTAGATTTGGACACTTAAATTTTGACAACCTCTGCTTGTTGAAGAAAAATGGTGTTACTGGTTTGCCTACAATTCCTAGGAAACTTAAGCAATGTGATGCTTGCATTCTAAGAAAGCATAGCAAACAGTCTTTTCATGATTCACATTCAAGAGCACATAGAAAACTTGAACTCATTCATTCAGATTTATGTGGTCCAATGACTGTTCCTTCTACAAATGGAAATAAATATATCATGACATTTATTGATGACTACACCAGAATGTGTTGGGTTATTTATTGAAGAACAAATCTGATGCTTTCCAAACATTCAAGAATTTTAATAAATGGATTGAAAATGATGCACAATCTCATATTGGGTCTATTCGCACTGATAATGGAAAGAATATACATCAAATGAATTTGAACAATATCTTCGCCAACATGGGATTAAACATCAAACAACTGTGCCTTATAATCCCCAACAGAATGGTATAGCTGAAAGAATGAATAGAACAATCTTAAATATGGTACGATCCATGCTCTTCTTCAAAAATGTAAAGATAATGTTTTGGGCTGATACTATTCTATGTGCTGCATATATAAAGAATAGATGTCCATCTAATGCTATAAGAAACAAGACCCCATATGAAATGTGGTATGGACATGTTCCTTCGGTAAAACATCTAAGGTCTTTGGTTCCACCTGTTATGCCTTGATACCAAAGGTACATAGAAACAAACTTGGCACTAGAAGTCGTAAGTGTATTTTCTGGGGTACTCAAACACCTCCAAAGCATACCACCTCTATGATGAAGAAAATAAAAAGTTCATTATATCTAGAGATGTAATTTTTCTTGAATCATCCAAACTGACAATGTTGTTGAGCGGCAACTTGATCACTTGGATAGATTCGCAAAAACAAAATCATTTCAAGAATTAAAGCAGATTCCACATCTTGAAGGGGGGATTCCTATACTAGATCAACATGTGGAATCTTCTTATGAAGAATACTCTTCCCTGACTGAAACTCCAACAACGGATGATGCTTTAAGTGATGTAATTGATAGAATTGGGAGACTCAATCTTGATTCACTCCCAACTCAATCAACAGAGCAGCCTGGACCATCTCAAAAAGGTCCCCCAAAGTGGCTTACAAAGACACTTGAAAGTGTTCATCCTGATGAGGTTGGAAAAACAGGAACTAGAAATTCAAACCAGCAAAATGGAGGTGATGTGGATGACTCTAATTCACCTGTTGATATGGATGTTTCTTATGATTGTGAATTGAACTTGTCTACAGATTTTGAACCAACTTCCTTCAAAGACGCTGCTTCTCATGATGAATGGAAAGAAGCAATGCAAAAGGAGTATGATGCTCTCATAAATAACGGCACTTGGAAGCTGGTTGATTCTCCATTAGGAACCAAACCAAATGGCTGCAAGTGGGTCTACAAGAACAAGTATAAAGCTAATGGCTCACTTGACAAGCACAAAGCTAGGTTTGTGGCAAAAGGTTTTGCACAAAAGGAAAGGGTCAATTATGAGGAGACTTTTGCCCCCACAGCAAAATGGGCTACCATCCGGACACTCTTTGCTAGCAGCTCAGAACGGTTGGAAAGTCCACCAAATGGATGTAAAAAATGCTTTCTTAAATGGAGATCTAAAAGAGAATGTTTTTATGTCCCAACCTGAAGGATTTGCTGTGAAAGGACATGAACATAAAGTATGCAAACTGGTGAAGTCCTTGTATGGCCTCAAACAAGCACCACGAGCCTGGTATGAAAAACTAACTGAGCATCTTCTGAAACTCAACTTCAATTCATTTTGATCTTGATGAATGCAACTTATTTGTCAAGAAAAGTTGGCAAAACAATTGTAATATCTTGTGTATATGTAGATGACTTTTAATGACAGGGGAACAATGAAAGTTATATTGCATCCATAAAGAAAGAATTAAGAAAAAGTTTTGAAATGACTGATTTGGGCTATGTTCATTACTATCTTGGCATTGAAGTAACCCAACATCCAAAATCCATATTTCTTTCTCAAAAGAAATACATTGGAGATTTTTTAAACAGATTTGGCATGACAGAGTGCAATCCTCTTACTACTCCAATGGAACAAAACTTAAAGCTCACATCTATTGAAGGAAAAGAATTTGAGGATGCAACAAAGTATAGACAGCGTGTAGGAAGTCTCAACTACCTAACTACTACCAGACCAGACATTTAGTTTGTTGTTGAAATCCTCTCCAGGTTTATGCAAAAGCCTTGTGAGGGACATTGGTCTGTTGCAAAAAGAGTTCCAAGGTACTTGAAGGGAACTCAAGACTTTGGAATCAAGTATACGCAGGTGGACGACTTCAGCTTCATTGGATACTCTGATTCAAAATTCGATGGAGACAAAAAAACTAGGGTATCTACTTTAGGATATGCTATGAGTCTTGGATCAGGAGTTGTCTCCTGGAGATCATGCAAACAATCAGTTCCAGCAGATTCCACAACAAAAGCAGAATACGTGGCAGCAGCTGAAGCAATAAAAGAAATTGTGTGGCTCAGGGGGAAAATCATGATTGCAGGTAAAACAAGTACATCAAACTCCACTCATGATTGACAAAACTCTGCAATAAGTTGGCCAAGAACCCAAAGTTCCATGATTGAACGAAACCACATCAATACTAAATATCACTGATTCACATCATGTTGAGGCCAAAACAATACCATCTCCGTCATTGTTCCACAAATGAGAAAATTGCAGACATCTTCACCAAAGCACTTGGAAGAGAAAAGCTTGAACGATTCAGAATGATGCTTGGACTCACCAACATCCCTTCAGATTAAGGGGGCGAATGTTGACACCTAATCCTTGTGATTGGGTAAATATATGTAAATAAATAAATAAGAAATATGAACAATCATCAAGAGATGAACTGAACAGTCTCTCCCTCATGTATATAATGAAGACCTACCTGATGGAATAGAACACACAAATCATTTTTGCCTTATGGAGTTACTGCCTGCCCTGACATATTTTCCAACCAGGGACTTGTTTAGCTTTCCGCTGTGGTAAGTCGAGGTGCACTCCTTTCACACCCCATTGTACTATTGCTCCATATATATAATAAAATGGCTCAGTTGGATGGTGTTTTTGGAGATTTTCTGGTAGTCTACCTATATTTCTAAATTTTGTGTGTTCATGTCAGTTTTTGTTTTGTTTATCATTGTATTTCCTAAGTAGGAATATTACAGTGGTATCAAAGCTCACAATTTTGGCTCATCCTGTGGAAGAAGCTTTAGTTTATGACACCAGAGGATAAGCAGAATGTCACTTACAAGAGACACAAGTATAGAAGCTGAGAAATGAAACTACAAATTACTTCTGATCCAGTAACCATTGCGCTAGAGGTTGAGAGGCCAGACATGGGGGATAATGGGGGAGACAAGATGAGTAAAGAAGAGGAGTTTGCCCAACATCTTTTGAAGGCCATCAACGAATTGTTTAAGGGCATTGATGAGATGAGGCAACAAAACTGCAACAACAACATGAGCAAGGGTATTCAGGGAGAAATTCATCTTGGTGAAGGCTTGGGTACTTCGCACCACTATACAGTGAATACACCCAACGTACCACTTGTTTCTACTACACCACCTAGGTCAACCATCCCGACATTTCTAGCATCTGGTGCTGGAGGGCCGCAAGGGCATGAGAGATGACCATGGGGGGCTATTTTGTGGAGTATCAATCCTATGGGCCTAATTTCAAGGAGGCCATCACCTTCAAGGACTTCTACCAGCTGAAGGGAAACAATAGGAGCAAGGGACAGATTGGAGGAGGGTACACACATGGCACCAAGTTACAACGCACTATGGGGAGATTATTCCTCCTAACTTTTGATGGCTCACCTAAGAGCTCAGCCAGGGTATGGGTTGAGAAGTTAGATGTCTACTTCTAGCTCAACTAGATGACAAAGGTGGAGGCAATTAAAATTGCCACATTGCACTTAGAGGGGGAAGCCCATGATTGGTGGTTCCATGGGTTGACCATGATGGGGCACACGGGAGTTACAGCCTTTGAAGATTTCACTCGGAGGTATTGGAGCGTTTCGAGAGGAGAGGCCCGAAGGAACACTTTGGAGAGATGACAAGACACAAACAAACTGGGAGTGTTGAGGCCTATATCTCAGAGTTTCAGAGATTTTCAGTGATGGTGCCCGATTTATCAAAGGCTAGGAGGGTATTCATGTTCTTAGAGGGGCTAGCAGAGTCGCTGAGGGGTTTGGTGAGGTCCAACAGGCCCACCACCTTGCACGACGCAGTCGATAGAGCCCAGGACTTGCAAGATGCTCTACCCAGAACCAAAACGCAGGTACCACCCAGACCGGTGTTTCAGTAGAGGAGGAGAGACACTAGGGCTCCACCACCGAGAGCTAACCAGGGGCGTGGACAATCGGATGAGGAGACGAGGAGAGACCTCTAGAAGAGGAAACTACACTTCACCTGTTAGGAGCTTTGGGCACCAGGCCATAGATGCACAGTGGGCAAGGCCCATTGCATTGAGGTTTTCTCTGACAATGACCAAGAGGATGACGTAGAGTTGGAGATAAGTAGGGCCGACAGCAAGACACATGTTGAGAGGGGCCACCTCCACCACCACCATCAGGGGGAGCACCTTTCGCACCGACAGGAGGGGTCCTTACATTCTTATGTGGGGTTCCCAAATTTTTTACTTTGAGGATTAGAGGCACCGTGTAGGGGTAGTGTGTCTCAGTTTTGATAGACAATGGGGCCACTCACAATTTCATCGATGCACAGATGGTTCAAAGGTAGGGTATCACTACTGAGGAGTTTGAGGGTTTCTCAGTCCTTGTGTCCAGGGATAGGACCATCCAGTGTACCTAATATGTCCCCTCTTTGACAGTGACCATGGGGAACTGTTTAGTGACAAATCATTACTTCGTGGTGGATGTACCAAACACCAATGTGTTGATGGGTGTCCAGTGGCTCTATTCTCTAAGGCGAGTCACTAAGGATTGGAGGAAGTTGGAGATGGAGTTTATGGGGCTGGATGACAAGCTAGTTGTTCTCTGGGGCATGCATTCATACCCCCCACAGGCAGTTTCAACGCACAAGATGGAGGCTGACTTGAGACATTGGGACATTCCATGGGCGATGGAGTTGAGGATTTTTGAGGCTGGGAGTTAGCCCAAGCTACCACACCCCGACATTCATGCCATCCTAGACAGGTACCCAATAGTGTTTGGGGACATACCACCAAGGCAACCACCTAACCGAGGGTGTAAGCACACGATTGAGCTACAGCTAGGGGTATAGGCAGTTATTAGCACTCCATATAGACATCCCGAGGCCTACAAGGATGAGATCGAGCAAGTCATTCAGCAGTTGTTGGCACTTGGGCACATTGGGCCTATCTCTAGCCCCTTTGCTTCATCAGTTGTTCAAGTGAAGAAGAAGGATGGGACGTTATGCATGTGCATATATTACCAGGCACTTAACAAGAAGACCCTGAAGAACTGCCACCCGATTCCACATTGATGAGCAAATGGATGAGCTTAGAGGAGCCAAGTACTTCTCTAAGATAGACTTGCATTCGGGGTACTGCCAGATCAGAATGAGGGATCAGGACATCCCCAAGATGGCCTTCAGATGCCGCTATAGGCATTTTTAGTTCTTGGTTATGCCTTTCAGGATGACCAACGCACCTGCCACTTTCTAGTCCTGCATGAACCATGTGTTTCGTGGGCAGTTGTAGAAATTTTTATTGGTATTCTTCGATGACATTCTGATCTACAACAAGACCTAGGAGGAGCATCTATAACACTTGGAGGTCGTGTTGCTCATTTTAGAGGGGTAGAAGTTCTACGCCAAGTTGTCCAAGTCCGAGTTTGGGTTGACAAAGATACTCTATTTAGGGCATATTATTGGACAGGATGGCGTGAGGGTGCATGTGAAGAAGATCAAGGCCATCCGGGATTGGCCGGTACATCGAATGTAATTGAGTTGAGGGGTTTTGTGGGCATATGCACCTACTACAAGAAGTTCGTGAAGGGCTTCTCACAGTTGGCAGCTTCCCTCACTGATTTGACCATGCACAGGTAATGTTTGAGCACCTCAATGAGGTGATGAGCAATTGTCTAGTATTAGCACTCCCTAATTTCACTCGGCCATTCACCTTAGAGTGCGATGCATGAGGTGAAGTCATTGGCGCAGTTTTGTTACAGGATGGCCATGCCATCGCGTTTGAGAGTCAAAAACTCCTTCCACATGAGAGGTTGTAATCCATTTAGGACAAGGAGATGTTGGCCATTGTGCATGCATTGGCCAAATTTCGGCATACTTAGTGGGCAACAGGTTTAGAGTGAAGACTGACCACAACAATCTTCGCCATTTGCTGGGGTAGAAGGGCCTCAATGACAGGCAACAAAAGTGGGTCAACAAAGTTCAGGCCTGCAATTTTGATATCAAGTATGTTAAGGGAAAACACCATGTAGTAACGGATGCATTATCCAGGAGGCCCGTGACACTTTCACTCATGAGCATATGCCACGATTGGAAGGTATAGTTGTTGGTAGAGTACTCCAAAGATCGATGGGTGTGCGAGATCTTCGAGGGCACCCATACTGATGAGTGCTACATGGTGATGGCTAACATCATCTACTACAAGGGATGCATATTTTTGGTGTTCAGTTCACAGTTGAGGGAGAAGATTCTCCACGCAGCCCATGACTCCCCGTTGTCAGGACACCAAGGGTTCTTGAAAACGTATAGGACGATCAGAGAACGCTTCACATGGAAGGGCCTCAAGGGAGATGTGTTGAGGCATGTGCATGAGTGTGAGGCTTGTTAGAGGAACAAGGGAGAGTTGACCCATCCAGTTGTAATGTTGCAGCCACTTCCTGAGGGAAAATGGGAGAGCATCTCTATGGATTTTATCAAAGGGCTTCCCATGGTGCAAGGTAGAGACTGTATATACGTGGTGGTGGATCAGTTGATCAAGTATGCACACTTCTTTTCTATTCCAACCTGGTATTCTACTTTGCAAGTAGCGGAGATGTTTTTCAAAGAGGTCTTTTATTTGCATGGTCTTCCCAAGACCATAGTTAGTGATAGGGACAACCACTTCATGGGAGTATTATGGCAGGAGCTTTTCTGATTAGTGGGCACAAAGCTCACCCCTAGTACTAGTTACCACCCACAGACGGACGGTCAAACTGAGAGAATCAACAAATACATGGAGGGATACCTGCAGAACTATGTGACCAGGTAGCAGTGACCATGGATCCAGTAATTGCATTTGCGAGAGTATTGCTACAATGCCACCCATCACATGTTCATCGGTATGACACCTTTTCATGCTTTGTATTGATATGATGCTTTGTCTTTTGCTGAGATTGTTTTTGGAGATAGCCGCGCTCCAAATGCCAAAGATTGAATCCAAGAGAGCCAAGACATACTTAAGGCTCTCAAGGACAACCAGTTGACAACCCAGAATCAATAGAAATTGTATGCAGACACACAAAATTGTTGACTTGGGGTAGCATCGAATGTGCTCTAGGCCTCAAATTTTACAGGGAGGCTTGGGCGCATGCATTCCAAAGAACCCAGAAAGATTTTTGGGAAATTCCACATAGAAACGACTTTATTAAAATAATTAATATTTTTAATGGAGTTCCTAAGTCTAAACTTAGGAAAAGTAAAATATTAATGGGTATTAATCTAATTGTGGGTGTAACTTCTAGAAGAAGATGGAGATCAAGCCAAAATGATCTAAGCTTTTGATTAGGATTTAATCTAGGTCGTTGGTTGTCCAACAGAAAGATATAAGAAGGGGCTTGAGGGTCATTTGGAAAACACACCGAGAGATCAAGAGATCGAATTTCTGAAGTGAGAAGTTCTTAGGAGTAAATTATGATCGAGGAGATTTCTTGCAGAGAGGGGCAATGAGTATCCGGAAGAAGGGAGTTTTCCTGGGCCAGAGAGTACGAGGCAAAGAGAGGGCAAAACGACGTCCAGAGAGAGGTAGACGCTGGCCCATGCAAAACTGACACAGTGGCAGCGCAGGCCTTAGAGGGAAATCAAATTCCTACTAAGGAAATCGAGTTTCAATAGTTGGGAGTCGGGGTGTGAGACTGGGAGGCAGAAATTCAGATTTTCCAGCCAACAGAGGGTCCAGAGAAGGAGCAACGTGATACCTAGTAGGGGTGATGCAGGAACTGCTTAGGAGTGACACATTCTATTCAGAGGGTACGCAGAGGCTCCAGTTCAGCGTGATCATACTCAGATTCTCCCAATGAAAGTGTGAGATAATTTCACCATTCATTTTGTCCAGTTTCTCTTTGTATCGGATTGCTAGTTGAGCATCCAAGAATTGTACTCAAATTTTCTCCCTGCAAAATAATAAAACCCTCACATTTGCTACACCAGTTTTCCCACATTGGGTTTTTCCGGGGACATCTATCCAAAAAAACAGTGTCTATTGTGTTGTATTTTCTTTCGTGCTAAGTGTCTTGTTTCCGCATAATATTAATTAAGTGAAGGCTGCAGTGTATGTATTACAATACTTGTCGTAGGAAACAACAAGTAATTTGTTTATAGGAATTTAACAAATAGGAGTAAATTATCAATTGTTGTAGTAGGGGTTCTTGTTGAGGAATTCTCACATGGTATCAGAGCTGCAGGTGAAGCAAGAAGAGTAGAACCGGTAGATCCAGCGCTGAGCAAAAAAGGGAGTTCGAAAACGCTGCAAGAGGCAGCAGTTCAAAACCCTCGAGGGTTGATGTAGTTCCAAGCTGGGAGGGCAGATTTTCGAGGTTGTCTCTCTCCGAGTGAGTTGACGGAGAGAAGGACTTCTAGTTCAAATTTTTTCTGGGGCAGAGGGAGCAACGCTGAAGCCTCAATGTGAGGAGAGCTGGTGGGATGTAGATTTTACTATAGGCAGTTTGCTGGGCAGAAATTCGTCAAAAGAAAGAGAAGAAGCATGATTAAGGGAATTTATTCCTCAGAGAATTCCTAGCCAAGGAATTTGAATTCTCTAGAGCTGAGCAGCAGCAAGGGGCAGTAGGGAGTGCGTAGGCCAGCCCAGCAGCAACACAGAGGAGAGAGGAGGTCATTCAACTTTCTATTTTTGGAAGATATGGCAACTAGTGGCTTGAGGGATCAGGATAGGTTGGATGGAGCATCCAATGATGTCATCTGGAAGGCTAGAATGTATTTCCTTCTAGATGAGCATGCTCTCAAGACATACGTTGACAACATGGTGGTTGTCCCTACAGATGCAGATCCATTGAAGAAGTACAAAGTTGAGATGGTGAAGGCCAAGAGGATGATCCTGGATAGAGTCAAGGATCACGTGGCACGTGACGTTGCTAAAAGAGGGATTGCTAAGGAGATGTGGGATGCCTTGGCCATGTTATATCAAGGATCTTCTGAGCAATGAAAGATGTACTTAGAGCAAAAGCTGAGATCTGCTTAGATGCAGAAGGGAGAGCGTGTGGATCCATTCATCGCGAACCTGAAGGAAACCCGTGATGAATTTTCTACTGTGGGGCATAGATCTCAAGATTTAGAGTTGGTTAGACTAGCCTTCAATTCTATCTTAGATGACTAGCAAGTCTTTGTCCAGAGTATCCTGGGCAAAGCTGCATTGCCGAATTGGGATGAGATGTGGGCAACTCTAAAACAAGAGGAGTTGAGGAGAGACTTACTCAAGGTCAAACTTGACGGAAGCAACAACAAAAGTGGGTCGAAGCCCAAGGAGGAGGAGTATAATGCAGCCCTTTCATCGAAGGGACAGCAGGAGCAGAGGAGACGTAAGAAGGACGTCTCGAAGATCAAGTGTTTTAGGTGTGGTGAGATGGGTCACTACACTACTTAGTGTCCTCTCAAGAAGAAGGACAAGGATGAGAAACACGATCCAAAGGTTGCACGTGCGAAGATGAAGAGGAGGAGTTCCCCATGACAGTCGAGAAACCTCCAGGAGGGAGGTGGGTTGATTTGGAGTTGTAGTTCGAAAGAGCTACAGGTGGGCAGGATCCTTGAGGAGTCCACCTCTCGGATCAATACCTTGCTACAGGAGCCCATATGAGGAGTAGCAGGATGGAATAGTGTTGGTTGGTGTCAAGGAGTGTCAAGGAGATAGTTGTAGTGGCTAGGAGCGCCAAATTTTGAATAGCGCTGAGCAGATTTGGCAGCAATGCAGATGGCACAGAGCAGGGATCAGCGGCAATGAAGTAGTTTTAGAGGGTCAGTGCAGAAACTAGCATGAGTCAGGCTTCAACATTCACGTGGCATCATATTGAACATAGTTAGTTCAGTAATTTTGGATGTTTTTCCGTTGTTGATTGATTAGTAGCAATAGTATGCAGTGCAATGGTTGTTGGCAGTGATGGTGCTAGCAGCAGCACAGATGCAACACTTGAGAGGGAGTTGTAGTACGGATGCAGTGTTGACAGTGGCAGTGTCAACAGAAGTATAGTTACAGCAGCAGCGCAGTAGTTGGTGGACAATATGCCAGACATTAGCAACACAGAGGACGATGCTTCAGAGTCAGAGCAGTATGCAGCAGCAGTATATTGCTAGAGCACATTCTTCGTTAAGAGGGAGTGTTGATTTGGGGTAGCATCAAATGTGCTCTAGGCCTCAAATTTTGTAGGGAGGCTTGGGCACATGCATTCCAAAGAACCCAGAAACGATTTTATTAAAATAAATAATATTTTTAATGGAGTTCCTAAGTCTAAACTTAGGGAAATTAAAATATTAATGGCTATTAATCTAATTTTAGGTGTAACTTCTAGAAGAAGACGAAGATCAAGCCAAAATGACCTGAGCCTTTCATTAGGAGTTAATCTAGGTCGTTGGTTGTCCAACAGAAAGATATAAGAAGGGGCTTGAGGGTCATTTAGAAAACACATCAAGAGATCAAGAGATTGAATTTCTTAAGTGAGAAATTCTCAAGAGGAAATTCTGATTGAGGAGATTTCTTGCAAATAGGGGAAGATTTCTTGCAGATTCCAGAAGAAGGATGTTTTCCTAGGCCGGAGAATACGGCGCAGAGAGCAGGCAGAATGACGTCCAAAGAGAGGCAGACACTGGCCCACGTAGAGCTGACTTAGTGGAAGCACATGCCTTAGAAGGAAATCAAATTCCTGCTAAGGAAATTGAGTTTCAATAGCCAAAAGCCCCGTGAGACCAGGAGGAAAAAATTCGGATTTTCCAGCCAGCAGAGGGTCCAGAGAAGGACCAGCATGATACCCAGCAGGGGTGACACAGGAACTGCGTAGGAGTGACACAGTTCCGCACAAAGGCTACGCAGAGGCTCCAGTTCATCTTGGTCAGACTCAGATTCTCCCTGTGACAGGGTGAGATCATTTCACCATTCGTTTTGTCTAGTTTCTCTCTGTATCCGATTGCTAGTTGCGCATCCAAGAATTGTACTCAAATTTTCTCCTACATAATAATAAAACCCTCAAATCTGTTGTACCAGTTTTCCCGCATTGGGTTTTTCCGGGGACATTTGTCCAAAAACAATAGTGTCTATTGCGTTGTATTTTTTTTCTTGCTCAGTCTCTTGTTTCCACATAATTTTAATTAAGTGAAGGCTGCAGTGTATGTATTATGATATCTTCCATAGGAAACAACAAGCAATTTGTTTAAAGGAATTTAACAAATAGGAGTAATATCATCAGTTGCTGCAGTAAGGGTTCCGGTTGAGGAATTTTCACAAAGATCGAGAGGCATTTTGAGAAGGGGGACTTGATCTTCCTGCAACTACAACCATACAGACAGACCACACTGAAGTAGAAGTGGGACGAAAAGCTAGAGCCCCATTTTTAGGGACCATACAAGGTGATCAGGAGAGTTGGAGAGGTGGCTTATGCGCTGGAGCTTCCACCTAGAAGCAAGATCCACAATGTTTTCCATGTCACATGCCTCAAGAAAGTGTTAGGACAGCAGGTGACAACAGTCACAGAGTTACCTCCGCTAGACGATGAGGGACATCTAGTGTTAGAACAAGAGGCCATTTTGGAGACTAGAGACCGGAAGTTGAGGAGCAGAACTATCAGAGAATATCTGGTACGTCGGAGGAGCTTACCGGATGAGGATGCCACTTGGGAGGGTGAGCACATACTTCAACATCTAGCACTGCAGTTGCTCGGGGACAACATTTGGGAGGGGAGGATTGTACTGTTCCATCCTAGAATAATTTCCCTAAAGTTAATTTCACAATTTTGCATTTTTTTACTATTATGGGGGCCCACGAAATTTTGGGGATGAGACCTAGGAGATGGGGACGAAAATAATTTTGTTAGTGGAATGTGGGGGCCACACCCACATGTAATACACACCCCTTGAAGAGGGAAGTCGAAGTTGCCAAGGAAAGAGGTCGAAATGGTGGATGGAGGGACCCACATGGGAAGGCAAGTCAAATCTATAAATAGAAGGGGCATAGCAGCTATTGGGGTCTTTTGTCAACTTAACTATTTTCTTGTTGCTCAAGTTGTTTAGCTAGGTCACAGGTGTTGCTTAGCACAAAGCTTTCCAAGGGGAGAGCTCATCCTTCTTTCGATGGACCTTGAGTGCCACCCTAGGGAGGTAAATTTGTTTTTGGATTGGAGGGAGATTTATGGAGATTTTGAGAGTATGTTTCAGCCATATCTCTCACCTAATCATGCCCCAGGAGGACGCAGTGGAGGATCACATGCCACTCATTTCAGTTATTTATAGGGGGTGTTTGCCGGGAGAAATTAGGTTTAGATGCTCCAGGGGAAGGCTAAGCCTTGTGAGGAGTTTTGGGGTTAGATATTGCTACTTGGGGGAAGATCGAATTTCTCTTCTTTAGGGCCTACGCAGGAGACTAATTTTGGGCACATGTGGGGAGTCGAGGAATGGATTTGTGGAGCTAGATTGTGTAGGGGATTTGAGGAAGTCACCCGGGGAAGTGAAACCCAACATTTTTGAGTTATTGGAGGGATGCTACAATGATTTTCTAAGAAGGGCGTATTTTCCAGCCAGTTGAGGAGGACGTGGTATTTGGGGGTCAATTTCAGGGGTCAGAACTAGACCAAAAACTTTCTGAGTTTTGGTTGGTCTATTTAGAGGAGCTCGGGGCTAATTTTGCATAATTTTTTTAGCACCAAAGGAGGGTCCTTCAACAGTTTCTTTCCAGCAGACTAAGCAGTTTCTCCAAGGCAGTGTAGGGCATATTGGGGCAACTTATTTCCACATCTGGGCATTTTATATTCTGACCTGGGGCTTGTCTAGCTTGCCATTGTGGAAAGCCCAAGTGCACTCCTTTCATACCCCATTGAACTATTGTTCCATATATATAATGAAATGGCTCAGCAAGATGGTGCTTTTGGAGATTTTCTGGGTGTCTACTTATATTTCTGAATTTTTTGTGTTCATGTCAGTTTTTGCTTTGTTTATCACTGTATTTCCTAAGTAGGAATATTACAGGTACTCCATGATAGTGGGTCCCTTTAACCATGGCACTTGACTATAAAGTATTTTCCCCTCCATTCCATCATAATTCCCATGGCACCTATTGATTTAAGGGTGAACCAAGGACATGTCACTTCCCCTCTCGGGTTGAGAACACCTAATAGGATTGTTTATTAACCATACCTACATAGGGCGGTAACCCCATTACATGATTAAGGCCCCAATTTTGGAAAAGAAGCCTTATAGGAAGTGTTAATTTTCGCATTTCTTTCAAGCTTGGTTCACCTAGATGCAATAATGTTTAATGTACCTAATGGTGAATGTTACAACACTGGATATTGTGTGTAATTGGCTAGTGGTTCCATCTATAGGTCTGGGCAACCTAACTAGGGTCCAAGTTCTCCAGAGGGGCATATTGACACTCACAGGTGATGCATTGAGAGTCACGGGACTCCGGATAGTTATGGAGCATCATTCGTATCCATGGGCACCTTCAACACCCATAGAGTTCCTACACTTTTACCTATATCATTTATGGGATGATGCGCCTGGACCAACATGCCCCCAGCTAGCTTAGTAGTACTACAAAGCCAGACACTTGATCCAGGGCCCAGATGGGGTTTGTCTCATGCCTTGAGACATGGGAAGGCTAGCACCATCTTTAATGCCCTTAATGTTGGGGCAAAATCAAGCGTTCACACCACCAGGAGACCCATGAGACCCATGTTTTTGCCCAAGGCCCAAAACTGAGGCCCACATAGGATTTTGCTAGCGATCTAGGGGAGAACCCCTAGAACACCATTTTAAAGGGCCTTTACACTTGTCATGGCACTCTAGGCCCCCAACACAGTCCTTAGAAGGGAAATCTATTAGCATAATGTAAGCTTCTTGATCACTTCGGCTCACACGTGTGGAGATAATTTTATTTTTTATGAGAGCTACAAGGTCTACTTGTGACCTTGTTTGTAATTTTCCCATTACTTTATTGTTTGAGGGGCTTTTAGGCTAAAGTAGGCCTTAGTAGAACATATATAAATTAGAGATCATTCCATTGTGATCTATCATGATCACACATTGGAATTCTGGCCTCCTTAGAGGAATTCACACTTGTATTTTTGTGGATGTTTGGAGATATTTGGATGCATTTTGATATTTGGAGCTGATCTTGGATATTATTTGGAGCTATTCTTTGGTCTAAAGGATGAAAATTTTGCATGTTATCTTGTAAATGCACTCTATTGTTGAATATCTATTTCTTGATGTCTAATATATGGAATTATTGGTTCTAGATTATGCTAAATTATGCCCTAATTTGTTGAATATTAATTGATTTGCTAGCTAGATTAATATTGCATGCATTCATACATAACATGCAATGAATTTTCCTAGTGGTCGACTCCTAGTATCTCTCCCCTAAAACTCCATTTTTCCATTGAGTGGGTAAAACCTTGAAATTTGATTGCTAGGGCATCAAATTTCGGCCTCCTTAGGAACAATATTGGCTAGTATTTAGCATCCTTGACTCCATATTCCTAAGGGAAAAGGAACCAGTCCAATCAATTGGTGATCATTCTCAAACTTTATCCATATTTTCTCTCTCTCAATTCTGCATTTTGAAGGCTAGGTTAGGAAATTAGGGCTTGGTGCAAAAACTTAGGGCCTGCTAGATTTTGCAACATTTTTGACGCCATTGCCAGGGAGGAAGCGAATCTGATTTCCCCTAGATTGATTAATCTAAGCTTCTCCCCCATTTGAAGAGGTGATTTCTCTAGCAATAAGATAGATCCTCTTTTGGCGACTCATAAATAAGTCGGTTTCGAATCTCTAGAGAATACTCCTGAAATAATCATAGCTACCAGGACTAGAGCTACTACTAGAAGGGGTGAAATTAGCCTTTCTCCTACTAGACCACTACGAGGAAGTTTTTCGCTAGTAATCATTCCAATCCTAATTTTACTCCTAACCGTAATCCTAACCACAATATCCCCATGGAAAAGAGATGGAATCTTGGATCCTTCAAACCTTTAAACTTTGCTAACTTCGTTAGAGCCCCTCATCAATTTCCTAAAAAATTCCATGAATGGCTACCCAAGTTTAATGGAAGTGTTGCTATCTCTGCTGAAAGACATGTGAACAACTTTCTTAGGGCGATATGTCATAGGAATATTGATGAGGAGGACATTGTTATCGTGCTATTTGCATTGACATTTGAAGGTGATGCTAGGGATTGGTATGTTACCTAGCCTCAAGGAAGCATTTCCAACTTTGATCAATTCAAGGATGCTTTCAAGAAGAGGTGGATTCCAATTTAGATGGAGTTATGGCTCTTGACAAGTTCCTCCAAATGGCTAAAACTGATAAAGACGTGCTGGCTATGGAGAATAGTGGGAGATTTAAGGGCTTGCAATACTCTAGAAAGAATGATAAGTAGGTCCAGTCGAGCTCTAATGCAAATCCTCCTCAAGAAAAGGGACCTTCCCAAGAGAAACCCCAAAACAAAGCCAAGGACCATGAAGTCAAGTTAGACATTGACGCAAGTAGTGTCGTGGGTAAGATGAGCGTACATGTGCCCATAAAGGAGATAGTGAAGCTTGCTCCCCATAGAAGACTAAGAAGGCTCTTGGACTTGATGATGAACTTGATGATCCCCCATCTTTTTATAAAATATGCACTTTGATAAGACAAACCTCAATCATGAGCCATTCTTGCTAAATTTGGCCATTGTTAGGTTGCTTCTCCACAACTGTATGCTAGATTTGAGGGCTTCCGCCAACATCATGCCACTTAAGATCATGCATCAATTGGAGTTGGATATTGCTAGACCTTATAAAATGTTTGTGGCTTTGATTCTAGGTTCGTCCCCATTCATGGGCTCATTAAGGATTTGAAAGTAACTTTAGTTGTTAATTAGGATATTTCTATGTTCATGGATGTTGTTGTGAATGATATACACAATGTGTGGAGAATGTTGTTGTCATTGATATACCTGATGTGTGGAGAATGTTGTTCTCTAGAAAGTGGGGTGTTTCAATCAGTGGAAAATTGCAAATGGAATTATCATATGGCCACTATTCCTCAGCCTGATGAGATCCCATTTATCCTCTATAAGGAGCTTCAACTCCCAAATCACGTTGAAGATATGGACCCTTACCCATATCTTGGTCAACAACCTAGAACTAAATGTATAGGCTATTGGAAAATCAAGGTAATTGTAGATTATAGTTGATTTTCCTTGATAATTACTTGTGATATTAGTTGGCCTTTTATTACATTTATTTCTTCTTCATCAAGCAATTACCAAAACATGAAGATCACAAAGACACAAGATATAGGCTCCAAGCTCATGCAAAACCCCTCCAAGGGGAAAACCCAAAAAGAATACTATTATTCTTGTAGAATCAAATCAAAATGAGACCTCCAAGACCTAAAGACCAAAGTCAAGGTTCCTCCAAAGCACCAAGTCAACCCTCCAATAAGATCTCTTCCAAACAAGTCAAAGTCTACCAAATTCAACGAAGGTCAATCTCTTCAAAATCTGCTCCAGTTTTGGTCCTGCAACTTCAAGTCTACAATTCAGAATTGTAATTCTCGGCCCTGCAACTCACACAAAACCCTAATTTGCTCGTATGTGTGGACAGAAAAGATAGATTTTTCAAGTCTTCTTCCTTTGATTTGACTTCTCCTTTCTTCCTTGACTTCTTGCTCTAGATTATCTTCTTATCTTATTGCAGGTCAAACTTGTGAAGTGCTCCAAATGAGTTGAATTTTCATGCTATAGATACACTCTTCAAGAGGTCGAATAGACCTGTCCTAGGCCGACTTCTCCTTGGCAGGGTTGACTTAGTCTTGGAGGACAAATTGACTTTCTAGACTAAAAAATAACGATTTTCTTTTGTTACAAGAAGTCCAAATAGGACTACAATAGATGAAAAAATTCTTCTTTGACTCAATAAGCCCTAGAAGCATGAAAAACATGCTTTTACCTAGACTTTGAGAATGAAACCCATGCTTGAATAAATAAAAATTATTTTTCTCTTTTTATATATAAAATATACAATGTAATGATTACAAAAGTCATTATGAAGACCGAATCTAGTTACATTCTCCAACGCTCATTCTTAACTAGGGAGGCATTCATAATCCCATCATGAGGTACAAGGATTTTCAAATTGAACTATTATCATAAGAAGAGTCAGATTGATAAGCCATCTTTAAGCATTAACATCATAACCAACATTGTCAACACAACAAGGCCTTAACTAACAAGCTCTATCTCTTCACTAAATTAGAGCAAAATGTTGGGAGGCTTTACATGAGACACCACACTACCTATTAAGCACATACCCCATCTGGATGTTCACTAGGTATGTCCTTTTAGGACTATTCTTATCTTGGATTTCCCAATCCTCAAAGAATATCAATCATCTTCGACTACTCTTATCTTGGATGCCTTACCTCATCCTCAAAGAGAATCAGCCTATGAGACTATTTCTATCTTGGATTATTAATCCTCAAGAAGTACTATTCTTAGTTGCTTATCCAATCCTCCGGACCCCATTCTCTTTCCATGGCCTTCACTTAGACGTACGACTGTTAGTCCTGGCCTAGTGCATGACTCATGAATAAGAGTATAATGTCCATCATCACTCCTCAATCAAGGAGGAGATATTTACCAAACCAAGCTTTCTTCGAGTACTCAAGCTTCTTGTTTGGAAGTGCCTTTGTCAAAATATCAGCTATCAGCGACCTGTTCATCTATAGAGATATAATGTAGCTTCATGACCCCATCACATACAAAGCTTCTGATATAGTGGTACTTATAGTTAACATGCTTTTTCCTAGCATGAAACACTAGGTCCTCAGTCAACCTTATGCAACTTTGGTTGTCACAATGTATAATAGTAGGGCTCAATAGTCCTTCAAATAAATTTGATGGTAGCTTTCTAAGCCAAACAACCTCTCTACAAACTTCACTTGTGGCAATGTACTCGGCTTCAACACTACTCAAAGTGACAATATCTTGCTTTTTTCTCATCCATGAGATCATAGAAGATCCCAAACTGAAGCATCCACATCCACCAATAACGCTTCTACCATCTACCTCACTGCCACCGTAATCAAAATCTATATATCCCAATAATTTAATCTCATTTCCAACATATCTAAGGCAATGATGCATTGTCCCACGAAGATATCTTAGGATATCTTTGGTTGTTATCCAATGGTCATGCCTTGGCTCCATCTGAAATCGACTAAGGACATTTAAAGTCTAGTATTCACAAGATACATTAAGGAGCCAATTAATTGTTTATAACATGTAGGATCCACCATACTAGATTCTAAACTCCTCAGCTTATTTAGATTAGTAGTCATAGGAGTTGTCATGCCAAATATATGTAATATCTTGATCACATATTTTCCTTGACCAAGATAAATTTCACCGGGTTTCTACCAAACCTCTAGTCCCAAATAGTAGTGCATAAGCCCAAATTCTTCATATAAAATTCAGCTGCCAACTGCCTCTTGCATTCTTGTATCTAATTCTCTACACCTATGACAAGTAATTCATTCACATATAAAAGTATGATCACAGGTTCATCCTTGACCACTTTCATGTAGAGGTTAGGATCTGCAAAACTCTTGACAAAACCAAATTTCAATGGATATGCATCCATCCTAATATACCATGCTCTAGGTGCTTGTTTCAAGCCATATAGAGCTTTCTTCAATTTGCAGACGTGTGTCTCCCTCCTATGGACTTCAAATCCCTGAGGTTTCTCAATATAAACTTCTTCATCAATGGTCCCATTCAGAAAAGTTGTTTTAACATCCATTTGATGAATGTTCCATCCTATAGTGGAAACCAAAGAGACACGCAATCTAATAGTTGTATATCTTGATGTACGAGCAAAGGTTTCTCCATAATCGATAACTTCCTTTTGTGAAAAGCCTCTTGCCACAAATCTAGCTTTATACTTATCAATGCTCCCATCCATTGCATGTTTGATCTTGTATATCCATTTGGAAGTGACAACGAATTTGTCACTTGGTTTAGGAACAATTTCCTGGACATCATTCTGCATAATCGATTGATATTCTTCTTGCACTACACTCCTCCATTCTTGATGTTTAGTCGCATATTCATAGGAGGAGGGGGCTTCAGCCTTAATGAGCTTAGTCATATAAGTTGAATAACCAAAATACCTTTTAGGTTTCTTACTTTCTCTAAAAATTCCCTTAGCTGATGCATGTCTCTCAGCCACTTGTAGAGTTGTTTTCAACCAAATAGGTCTCTTACGAGTTTCTGGAGTAAAAACATGTTGCACAGGTTCACTAGGTCCATCAACATCTTCATGATTAGATGTAGGATCTTGAACATTTTCATCGCTTGAGATTTCCTCAAAAATGGGTACCTCTTCTTCATTAGAATCAACCAGGATATCTTTGGATCTCTTGTAAGCTACATTTTGATAAAAAATGACATCTTTGCTTACTTCAATATGATGATCCTCTTTAATGTAGATTTTGTATGCTTTTGGTGAAGCACTATAACCAAAAAAGATGCCTTTTGTATTTGTAGTATCCAATTTCTCCCTTTTGTCCTTTGGTTCAATGTGCATGTAAACTGGACATCCAAATATTCAAAGATGATTCACACTTGGCTTCTTTCCTGTAAATGCTTCTTCTGGAGTCATATTATTGAGAATTTTATGAGGGATTCGATTTTGCAAGTAGACAATTGTTACAAATGCTTCTCCCCATAGAACTTAGGGAGATATTGATCATGAAGCACGACTCTAACACATTCTTCAATCGATCTGTTCTTCCTTTCAGCCACACCATTTTGTTCAGGGTTATAAGGAACAGTTAGCCCCCTCTTTATCCCTCCTTCCTTGCAAAATGTTATAAGCTCTTTGGAGGTATACTCTCCACCATTATCAAACCTTAGGGTTTTTATCTTCCTTTCTATCAGAATTTCTACTTCATATTTGAATTCTTGAAATTTTTCAAATACCTCATCTTTATTCTTGGAGAGGTATATCCATGTTTTCCTAGAGTAATCATCAATGAATGTCATATAGTATTGATGACCTCCAAGAGATTTTATTGCCATAGGTCCACACACATCATAGTGTATGAGATCTAAGATTTCCTTGGATCTTATATCACTTATTGCAAAGGGTTTCTTCACATTCGTCCCTAGAGCACATCCCTCACAGATTCCTTCATGATCTTCCTACAATTCAAGAATGCCAGTAACGATTTGATTCAAGGATGGCAATATCTTGTAGTGAAGGTGTCCATACCTTCTATGCCATAATTCAGAAGGGCTAACATCTAAGTGTACTAAAGCTTAAGGAATAGGTGTAAGAAGTATATACAATGTCCCATCATGAATCCCAATTATCTTAGCATGTTCAATACTAGATCCCTTTCCCCAAACTAAAACTTTTCCATCAACAAAAGCAATCCTATCACCTTTATCTTCTAGGCAAGAAATAGAAAGCAATTTTTTCTTCAAACCTGACACATAGAGTATATTATTGAGATGAATACTTCCACTGGTCTCTAGCTCCAACGAAGTAAATCCAATTCCTTTTATAGGGTAGCTCTTCTTGTCTCCAAGTTTGATTGAATGAGAAGACATTTCTTTTGATAAGGTCTTGAGTTGACTGCATTCGCTTGCATCATATTTCTAGAAGCTCCACTATCAATACCCATAGATTATCATCCTTAAAAGTACCTGTGAGAGTGGAGAAGAAACTTCCATCCACCACTTTTTTGCTAGCTTGGATATGTACTTCAAGATGTATCCATTGATAGTTATAAGGAGACTCCCAAGAGTCTTGAGACCTTTCTTCATAAAGCTTGCCATTAAGAAGAAAGAGTAGATGACTACTTTTAGATTTCTCTTCAACAAAGGTGCCAACAAAAATGTGATCTTCCAACCTCCTTCCTTCACCTTAGCACTGATACCATGCTATAAAATCAAGGCAATTGTAAATTATAGTTGATTTTCCTTACTTGAGAATTACTTATGATATTAGTCGGCCTTTTATTATAATTATTTCTTCTTCATCAAGCAATTACCAAAACATAAAGATCACAAAGACACAAGATATAGGCTCCAAACTAGGGCAAAACCCCTCCAAAGGGAAAACCTAGAAATAATATTTCTCTTCTTATGGAGTCAAATCAAAATGAGACCTCCAAGACCCAAAGACCAAAGCCAATATTCCTCCCAAGCACCAAGTCAACCCTTTAATAGGATCTCTTCCAAACAAGTCAAAGTCTACAAAATTCAATGAATATCAAGCTCTTCAAAATTTTCTCCAGTCAAAGATCTGGTCCTACAACTTTAGGTCTACAATTCAAACCTGCAATTCTAAGCCCAAGAACTTGCACAAAAACCCTAATCTGCTCACATGTGTGGATAGAAAAGATAGATTTTTCAAGTCTTCTTCCTTCGATTTGTCTTCACCTTTCTTCCTTGACTTCTCACTCTAGATTATCTTCGTATCTTATTGCAGATCAAACTTGTGAAGTGCTCCAAATGAGTCGAAGTCTCCTTCTATATATACACTCTTCAAGAGGTCGAATAGGCCTCTTCTAGGCCAACTTCTCCTTGGCAGGGATGACTTGGTCTTGGATGACAAAGTGACTTTCTAGACTCAAAAATAATGATTTTCTTTTGTTACAACAAGTCCAAATAGGACTATAATACATGACAAATTATTCTTTGACTCAACAAGCCCTAGAAGCATGAATAACAAGATTTGACCTAGACTTTAAGCATGAAACCCATGCTTGAATAAATAAATAAATAAAATTCTCTTTTTATATATAAAATATACAATATCATGATTACAAAAGTCTTTATGAAGGCCGAATCTAGTTACGTTCTCCAACATAGGTCATCTTGCTACCCAACCCCAGCCTATCAACCTCCCCCCTCCTTAAGAGGTCTGCCTTATTACAAGACCTAATCCTAAGCCGACCGTTCCAAAGAAGCAGTGCATGCAATATAAGATTAGGGAAAAGGTTTTAGTTGACAAGCATCCCATCCCTGTTAAGATTCATGGGAAGGTTGGTGTGGGTTACTTTTACATAGCTAAACTTGATGGTGATCTTTGTCCCTCTCCAGTAAAAGCTAACCGAATCATCCCTTTCTGGACACATGATTCACATGTTATGTATGTAGTGTAGGTGCATTGCATATCCCTTTTGCATAGCTAATATCATCATAATATCATATCATGTTCTCATCCTAGATTAGGTTGTATTTAGATTAGACTTGCATTTAGTATAGATTTACTTTCCCCTATGTATTATTTCTTTTATGAAAAACATGGGCAAATATAGTACGCCCAGTGCATATGCTTCCAAACAGTGGTATTTTATTGTACTAGGTTATAGGTCTACAGTCCCAAGAGATTGTTGGAATTCTCATGAACTCCTGGTTCGAGTACATGCATCATGTGCTCTACGATGAGCTCATGTCCCAATTGGTGCCAAACGTTACCCACCAAAAGTGGGTGACCCCTAGGATAAACTTTTCTCCTATTCCTCTTCCAATTCGCAGCTAGTGGCCTATTACCCACCAGCGGTGGGTGACCCCTATAGGAAAAAAATTCTCCTAGAGTTATCTTCAACTGACAGCCAACAACCACCTGATAGCTTGATGTGCTACTATTTTCCGCCAACTGAGCCAACCATTATGTGCCCTCGCCCATTTGTTATGATCGTATGTTTGAAGGTGGGCCATCCAACCCGAAGGTATGATTTTTCATTATGTAATTGGGTGTTTATGCTTGCTTTTCTTGGGCACATTTGGGCATGGATTAGTGGGGGGATTTGGCGGAAATAATGGATTTTGACTTGTACTCTTGTTCCCTTACCTCATCTTGGGGATTAATCTTGGGTCCTAGTCTCGTGGGATCTCCTCTATTGGCTACTATATTTAGGAGTGGCATTACATGGGAAACCTTGATTTTGGTTGGGTGGTACCGCTTCCCGATACCATATATCTCACTTCCCTATGCTCATTACAAGCCCTTTTCACTTTTTCCCCATCTAGGTCCACATTAATCCATTGGGTCCACAAGGTGTTAGCCTCCCTTTCCCCTTGTCCACACCTTAGGTCAGACCAGAAACGATGCCTTGGAGGTTGATGTGGCTAAAAAAAAATTATAAAAGCATAATATGGCCACATATAACAAGAAATGTACCACAAAATGCAAAAGATGGCCAGGAAAAAAGAATTTAACACATGGGAAAAAGCCAAACATGAGCTCTACACCCTATCATAATGACCATCACCTTGGTTCCCAGGGCCCCTATGAGTTCCCCCTGCATCATTAAGGAACCCATGATTGTCCCAACCCTTGGTGGGTGATGAACTGGCCCACCTTAAGGGGGTATTCACTACTACATCTAACACATCATGCTTTCATCCCCTTGAGCCCCGAGTAGTAAAAAAAAAGAAAATCAGTAAAAGGAAAAATGCATATGAAAAAGGGTGGAAAAACAAAGGTCAGGGTAATTCATTTACCAAGATTTCTCCCTCCTACATTCATATACCAATGTGTGGGATTCCTTCATCATAGCTACCCTTGTACCATGGCATGTGGCTTGGAGCCTTCCCTCTTGCCCCCACTCTGTTCCATCATTATTTCACATGACACCTACCATTTGATGGATTTACCATGGACTTGTCACTCCCTTAGAGGTTGAAACCACCTAATAGGGTCCTTCATTGATCTCTCTTGTTGAGGAAGGTGACATTTGTATATGTTCAAAGCCCATTTGCAAGGGCATACTACTATAAAGTGCCCACTTCTGCCCTTGATTAGTAAGCTTATTTACTCAAGTTCTCTAATGATCAATTGTATTGGAAGGTGAGGAGACGCATTGGATCTTATATAAGATTGCAGGTGGCTCTTTATCTTGGACTTGGTCTCCCTATAAGGGATCCAAGCCCTCTAGAGGGACTTAATGGCACTTTTAGGGTGAGCATTGAGAGTTATAGGCATCCAACAATGTAGAGCATTGATTGCTACGCTATGGGCTTCTTCTGCACCACCACATTGCTTGTTCATGCTCCAGCCATACATAGATGATGATGCACTTGGACCATGTTGCCCAGCTGGCCACACATTGCACCCGACACTTGGCAGTTGATTCAGGGCCCAGAAGAGGTTTTGTCTCACCTGGAGATACATGAGAGGGCATGTGTCATATTCTAGCCCTCATTGATGGAGCATTGACATGATCTTGAGCCATTTGGAGACCCATGAGACCCATTAGGGGCCCACAGAGCCCCATATGGGGTTTTGAGATGTTTTGCAGCATTTGGAGGGCGTCCTGCTCTTATTCATCATGTTTGAGGCCCTCACTTTCATCATAGCACATTGAGGACTCATCTTGGCCTTCCATTGGCCCTTCCTACTCCATTTTTCAATATTTCAGCCATCTTGGGATGGCTTATCATTCACTTTAGTAGCTATTTGGTGGTCTTGTCACCAAAGACATGTTATTTTACACATTAAAATATTATTAGGGGATTAATTAGGATAAATTAGGTTAAATCGAAGAGGAGCCTCATATAAATAAGAGAGACCTCATTTGTATTGGATCAACGTCACATTCTTGGATTAGCTCTTCTTGAAAAAATCACATTACTTCTTGGATGACTATTGGAGAATCTTTCATGCATTTCGACATCTTTGGAGGCTAGTTCAATTTTCTTCTTGGAGCCATTGTCTTAATCTTGGATTGGATATATCTCTTGTTAAATGGTGTTGTAAGTGAATTTTATTGAAGAATTTTTTTCATGAATAATGTCTAATGTGTGGCAATTGTGCAACTAGCTCTTTCTTTCATGCCCTATTTATTGTATATCATCATTTGAGATTGTTAGATTGAAAATTTGTGCATGTTACTCATTGATAGCAAGTAGAAGATATATATATATATATTATTTTGTGGAAGAAAATCAAAAAATATTATTTTATTGAAAAATGGCGGCAAAGTGATATTTTATTGGGGAAAAGAGGAAACGTATTATTTTAATGGGGAATGGTGGCAAATTAATATTTTACTAAAGGATGGAGGAAAATTATTATTTCATTGGAGAATGGCGGCAAAATAATATTTTATTGAGAAAGGAGGCAAATGATTATCTTATTTAAAAAGAAGGCAAAAAGTCTCCTAGTGGAAAATGGGCCCCATCAATAAAATAATAGGGAAAAAGGAGAGCCTAGAAGCTAGAAGGAGACTCAATGGAGAATTATAAATAGAGGATGGACTCAACTGCAAATCATTCTATTCTATCATTTTTATTTGACATTGTGAAGAATCTCAAGCGAATTTGAAGAGTTTCAAGCGAAACTCATTAGCTAATTTCAGTGGACTTCGAGTGCCACCCTAGTTAGCTTTTTGGGAAGATTATTTTCAGATCTTCCATTGGCGTTTAATTGGGTTTGTTGTTTGATTCATTTCCTGAGGATCTAATCATCATTGTTGTAGCAGGCTCTAGCATTGGGGTTTTAAGTTGATTGCAGGACTATTTCCAAGGGGTTGAATTCCTCTCTGTCAATAGACCAAGAGTTGGGAATCGATTTCAGAGCATCTGCCAAGACTTAATTGCATTAAGACCAGAATCATTTGTCCATCCATTGGTGGTCGAATTGTTCAGATTTAAGAAGGAAACTTTACAATATAATTTCCAGATCTAACGGTGTCCAGAAGTCACCAAGTGCCAAAGACATATCAACATTTCATCTTGTGACCATAACAAGGAAGATTTTCAGCCAGTTTTAGTAGGACCAACTTATATAATTTTGCACCGGCACTGAGGGCTGGGCTATTTGTCACCAAAGGTCAATTTTTGCTACCACTTGCCAGTGGATCAGCTAAGACCAAATTCCTGTATGCCCGCGAGTAAAGGAGTTACAAGGGACTGAGGCCGGATATATTTTGGGGCTGAATCTTACTTGTCTTTTGCACATTTGATGTATGACCAGATTTAGTGCCAATGACGGGTGATATTATGTGAATGAGAAGCCTATTTATGCTCAGAATTACAAGGTACCAAGACCGCATTTGTTTAGGGAGCCAAGATGAATGAAGCACCAGGATATTGCAGCCAAATGCTTATTGTTCCAAGGTTATTTTGAGCATTGTTTTCCAGAAATATTAAGGTTGAAAAGGTGCCAAAGGGAGTGCGATCTCTGCCACAGAGGGAAGCCAAATTCCATGACTGTTTTGCACTTTCTCCAAGGAGTATAGAGGCTGGAGTTGATACACTAAGAGAGCTCGACCTCTGCTCTATAGATGAGCTAAATTATTCTCAGGAGGAGGACAGATTTCTGATATTTTTTAAGGAGGCTGAACAGTGGAATTTGATCATAAAAGACCAAATTCTGAAGAGGTTCCAGATCTGCCATAATCCAAGCAGGCCAAGTTGATTTCAGTCAGCCAATTGGAGCTTTCCACGTGTCCTACTTCCAGTAGCTTTATAATCTAAAATTTGCCTTTTTAATAAGAAGATCAGTCTTGTCTTAGATGTTTGCATGCAAATCATTTGACAAAATCTGTGTGCCTATTAAAGCGAATTTTATGAAGTTTGCACTCAGTTTGTTTGTGGAAAGGTGTCAGAGAAAATCTTCAAATATTTTGGAAACATTTGCTTGAAAGATTTCAGAATGCCATGCATAATTACTTGAAATTTCACCCATGTTCACATGTGCGCAAACACCAAATTTAAACTACACCTACATTAGCTTTATCACATGCTGATTTGACAAATCCATGCACTGAAGATTATAATTGAAACTCAAAAATTTGATGAAACATCAAGGATCCTTGGGAAAGGGAATATTACATTGGGTGGGTAATTGTTGAAAGATTGGTGTTAGGGCATCATTTTTCAACCTCCTTGAGAAATGAATTAGTCTCAATTTTGAAACATAAAGACTCCATAGCCCAAGGGGAAGGCACTACTCTAAGAAATTTGGGTGGTCACCTTTCATTTCACCATCTTTTCTTCCTCCCAAATTTTTTGGGTCTCTCACTTAGACGACTTTGCTAGGGTATCATGTGAATTCCCTTTGAGGGATGATTTTGCATTTCCATTTGGACCAATTTCTGCATTGGTGTCTCTCCTAGGGATCCTCAAGGTTTCGTGAGATTTCAACTATTCATTTGTGAGAAAAATCAAGCCCTAGCTTGGACATTGAAAGCTAATCTTGGACGTCATAGTGAAATACTTTCTTCAGGGTTATCTTCCATCAAATCTTGATCATTTTTAACCCTTTCCTTGTCTCAGCTTGACCTAGCATCCTCTTAGGGAGCCTCCCTCTCATGATAAATCTTAAAACCCTAGGTCTTGTGTGGACCCATCCTAAGTCTCTCAATTTAAGCAACACCTATCTTGGAAGCAATTGCTCATTTCAAAGAGCTTATTGAGAGGTCCTATATCATCTTGGGGATCTTGATTCTAGGCATACCTAACCTCATTGTATCATTATAACCCCTAGGTCTCGTTTCCCTCTCCTTAGGCCTTTCTTGGAGACCCATCAAGCTTTATTGAAGCTAGTGAGCCTCATATTGAGCCTCTCTATTGAATGGGCCTTGGAAATCATTGCATATCTCATCATTGATACTATCACCTTTGATTTCCTCCATATTGGAACTCCTCCAGTCGATGAAAATTCAAGAAGAGAAGGGGACATAGGTTGTGGTGATAGTGGACCTTGGTCCCAAATTGTTGTTGTGCCCTCTAACTTTAGCCTATTTACTAGGCTTGCTAGTTTGTGCAGCAACACGGCCCCTAACAACCACCTTGTATCTGATCTAACGTGTCATTCATATATCCTTCACCTACATTAGTCATATGTCTCCTCACTGATTTGCTAAGAGCACGACTTCTAATCAAAAGATACTATGTTTATTTTGTAATTGGGTGCTTATGCTTATTTGTATTTGGGAATTTTGACATGGATTATGGCCCATGGGTAACTTGGAAGAAACAAGGGTCTCGGTCGTGATCCTGTTCCCCCACCTTAAATGGGGGGTTAATTTTCAATCCAAGTCTAGTGGGACCTCCCCTAATGGCCCAATGGGTATAGGAGGGGCACTACTTGGGAAGCCATAAATAGCATAGCCCTACCTCTCCCTATTCCATACTTTCCACTATCCATCTTACATTATGAGCTCTTATTCCTCCTCCCTTCTTTGGGTTCAGCTGACCATTGGTTCTCTGGGATTTGGCACTCACACATTCTCATACCTAGGTAGGGCCTGGAAATGTACCCTGGGAGGTTAATGCAGTTAAAATAAAAGGAAAGAGCATATGATGGCCACAAGAAAAAAAGAAAAAGAAAAATCAAATTGCAAAAGATGGTCAGGACTTATAAATTAGCACGTTGGCAAAAGCCAAGCATGAGCTCTACCTCACTCATATGGTCATCACCTAGTTCCTGGGCCAATCTTGTGCTATCTCATAGAAGACAATGAACCCTTGAATGTCCCAAACCCTAACAGGTAATGAATTGTGTGAAAATTCCAATATGGAATCCTATTGAAGCAACTGGTATTATTTCTCCTAGTTGTTAATTAATTTAACAATTTATCTGCTACGGCAATATTGAAATAAGCACACTGCAACCTTCACAAATAAAATTCTGCGGAAAAAGAAAACGCTGAAAGCTGAAAAAGGCTAGCACACACACATAAAATATGAGACAATTATTTTTGGACAAATGTCCTTAGAAAAACCCAACTTGGGAAAACCGGTGCAACAGTGAGGGTTTTTATTCTTATGCAGAAGTGAAAATTTGAGTACAATCTGGATGCCTGAAATTGACAATCCACAACAAGAAATTATGGGCAAAATTATTGAAGGGAATTTACCCTTCCTCCACCAGCAATCTCGACACAACCTGCCTTCAGAAACTTGACCCTCTGACCCTCTACGTTAGCCTCTACATAGTCTGCTTGACGTCAAGTATTTGATGAAGTCGTTCTGCCTTATGATGCTAAGGAAACAATTTCTATGGCCTTCTGGAACCTCTACCCAACCTCTAGAACTAAGAACGATTTTCTCTCCAACAAATCAAACTACCCTCTCTAAAGCTACTGTGTCACCTCACTGGGATAACTCGGCCCTCTTGTTACTGCCTCTCTGCATCTAGAAATATTTATCTGGATCACTGTCCATGCCCCTCACTCATTGCTTCGATCTTTGGCTTTGTCTAACCACTGCCTGTTACTACTCTGGAAATTGATCTGCCAAGAAATCGAATTGCTCAAGTGTTTTCTCCAAGTGCCCATCAACTTCCTCTTAAAATACAATGTTGGAGCACCAATGGCTAAGATTAAAACTTAATTGATGGCTAGGATCATCTTGGAATCAATCTGTGTGAGTTTTTAGATGATTCTCACCTTGAATTAATTAATACTGATTAATTAACCAATTTTCCTAAGTTTAGACATATGGAACATTAAAAAAGTTGGTTAATAATCTAATTAAGTCACTTCTAGGTGGAATTTCCATAAACGATTTCTAGGTCTTAGAGATCTCATGTATTCTAGCCTCTCCACCAAATTTCGTGGCTAGAACACATCTAATGCTACAAAAAATAACACTTCCTCTTAGTGAGGAATTTGTTCTAGTGATGCACACCATACCACAACACTCTGTCTCTATATCATCTCCTGTCACGCTACTGATGTCTGGCTGCTGCTCCCCACTAACCACTACACAAATCTAATATACGCTGCATATGTGCTGCTGTTGACACTGCCATATTGCTTCCAACACTGCATCTGCACTACAACTCCCTCTCATTTGTTATTGTTGCAACTGCAACATATGCAATTGAAAAACATCCAAAATACTGAATCAACTATGTTCAATATGATGCATCTGTCTCCCAAGTCTCTGACTGCTACTAGCATTTGCACTGTCACTAAAGAATCTGCATTGCTTCCAACTTTGCACTGAGCCATTTTCTCTGTTGTCAACATTGCACTACACTCCTCAGCATCTAACTGCTACTAGTCTGCAACTGTCACTCGTACTGACTGCATTATTTGTCACTAATCCATCCTGCTACTGAATATTGTGGGCCCCCATAGCAAGGAAATGATCCATGAGGTGGACTCCTCATGGACCCTGCCCAATCTCTATAGTTCTCTAGGACTACAGTACCAAATCTCCCCACCTCACTCTTGGAGGTATATCTGTAAACATCACGAAGTCTTCCTCCAGCCTGGAGGGCAACTTGTCGATCTCGACTGACGTTGCCTGCTGATCCTGCTTCTCCTCCTTGTCCTTCTTCCTAAGAGGACACTAGGTACTATAGTGACTAAGCTCACCACATATGAAGCATCTAACATTTGACAAATCCTTCTTCTTCTTCCTCTTCTCCCCCTGCCCTTGATTGGGACCCTTTGCTGCAAGGGCCACATTCTCCTCCTCCTTCACCACCTTCGATCCGTTGTTGTTGCTGCCACTGATGGAGCTCTTTAACAGAGCTTGTCTCAACTCCTCTTATTGTAAATCGAACCACATCGCACTAGCTCCATGGGTTGAGGTGTTGCCAAATAGTTGACAGCTAGTCTCGGACCTCCTGAATCTTGGTAAGGAAGGAATCTATTCCTTCCCCCTTCTACATCTGAATGCATCCCAGCGTTTCCTCAAGAAATATCTTTCGTTGATTGGAAGTTCCCTGGCATAATGTGGAGAGAGCATCCCACATCTATTTGGCAGCATCTTTGCCAGCTATATGTGAGACTATATGATCCCGGACTCCATCCAAGATCAACCGTTCCGCTATTGCCATCTCTTTCTTGTATTCTTTCTGTTGATTTTCATCCTGTGAACTGCCACTACATTATCAATGTCGGCTTTTAGGCCATATTCATCTAGAAAGGACATCCCTGCCTTCCATATGACATAGTTTTAAACTCCATCCAACCTATCCTAACCATGAAGCCCTGCAGTGGCCATCTCAACGAACTACCGAAAACTGCTTCTTTCCTTTTGCTTGGCCGCTGCCCAACTACTCGCACTCCCTTCTAGACTGAGAAGATTTTCTTCAAAACTTCTGCCAATCTACAAGGAAAATTGAACTTCTTGAGACTAGAAGTTCCGCGAGAGAAATTTTCCCTGTGTGCTCTTCTCTCTTCCAACCCAAATTTGGTCCTGCACTAGCAAACTACTATGAAACCCTCTGCGTCCACCTAGAGATCTGCCCAACGAAGAACTTGATTTGTTCCCTGTGACTCTGGAATCACTTGATCTGGAAGGATTGAATTTTTCTGCCCCTCTCAAAAAAATCGAACTTCCTCAAGCAACTCGGCGTCCTGGCAAAAGACTGCACTGCTCTTGGGAATTTCGGCCTGCTGCTCTTACTGGGTAGCAAAATTCTTTCTTTTCACTTCTGAGCTCTCTTACTAATCAACTGCGCTCTGTTACCATGTGAAAATTTCAATATGGAATCCTATTGTAGCAACTGGTATTATTTCTCCTAATTGTTAATTAATTTAACAATTTATCTGCTACAACAAATATCAAAATAAACACACTGCAACCTTCACAAACAAAATTATAAGAAAAAATAAAACGCTGGAAGCTGAGAAATGCTGGGAAAAATTATTGAAGGGAATTTACCTTCCCTCCACCAGCAATCTCGACATGACCTGCCTTTGGAAACTCGATCCTCCATCCCTCTGCATCAACCTTTGTGTTGCTGCTATGCACAGTCTGCTTGACGTCAAGCCTCCAACCACTCTCTGATGAAGTCGTCCTGCCTTCTGTTGCTAAGGAAATTGTCTCTCGGTCCTTCTGGAACCTCTACTCAGCCTCTGGAACTGAGAACGATTTTCTCTCTAGCAAATCGAACTGCCCTCTCTGAAGCTACTGCATTGCCTCACTGCGATAACTCGGCCCTCTTGCTACTGCCTCTCTAGATCTGGAAATATTCCTCTAGATCACTGTCCCTCAACCCTCACTCACTGCATCAATCTCTAGCTCTATTCGACAACTGACTGTTACTACTTTGGAAATCGATCTGCCAAGAAATCAAACAGCTCAAGTGTTTTCTCCAAGTGTCCATCGAAATCCTCTTATAATCCACTATTGGAGCACCAATGACCAAGATTAAAACTTAATCGATGGCTAGGATCATCTTGGAATCGATCTGTGTGAGTTTCTAGATGATTCTCACCTTGACCTAATTATTACTGATTAATTAACTAATTTTCCTAAGTTTAGACTTAAGAAGCATTGAACAATTGGTTAATAATCTAATTAAGTCACTTCTAGGTGGAATTTCCAGAAATGATTTTTTGGTCCTGGAGATCTCATGTAATATAGCCTCTCCATCAAATTTCGTGGCTAGAACAAATCCGATGCTACAAAAACTAACAAATTTCCCCATCCTTAAGGAGGTAATGACTGCCATATATAATAAAAAGCAAACTCTCATTACTTGAGCTACGAGTAGTAATATAAAGAAGAATCAAGAAAAAGTAAAAGGCATTTAGAAGTTGTGGAAAAAACAAAGTTCGAGGTAACTCATGTATCCATGATTTCTCCCTCGCATCTATATACCCAAGATGAGGTACTCCATGATAGTCGGTCCCTTTGACCATGGCACTTGGCCATGAAGTATTTTCCTCTTCGTTCCATCATAATTCACATGAAACCTATCGACTAAAGGGTGAACCAAGGGCATGGCACTTCCCCTTAAGGGTTGAGAACACCTAATAGGATTGCCTATTAACCACTTCTACCTAGGGAGGTAACACCATTATGTGACTAAGGCCCCAATATTGGAAAACCACAAGGAACCACTTAAATAATTAACTAGCTAAAGACTCTAATGTGAGCCCTATTACCCACCAAAAGTGGGTGACACATAGGAGAAACTTTTCTCCTATTCATCTCTTCTAGTCATCAGCCCCTAAGAGCCACCTTGTAGCCGATGTGACGTGCAATTCATATCTCCACCACCTACATCAGTCGTATGTCTCCTCACCCATTTTTCAAGAACACATGTTGGAAGGTGGGCTTCTGATCCAAAGATACCTTATTCATTTTGTAATCGGGTGCTTATCCCTATTTTTATTTGGACATTTTACATGGATTATGGGGTAACTTGGAAGAAAGAAGGGTCTTGCCCGTATTTTTGTTCCCTCACCTTAAATGGGGGGTTACTTTTCAATCCTAGTGGATTGGGACCTCCCCTAATGGCCCACGTCTTTAGGAAGGGGCACTACTTGGGAAGCCATGATTGAAATAGCATGGCCCCATCTATTCCTATTCCATACTTAACATTATCCATCTTATATTACAAGCCCCTATTGCACTTCCCTTCTCCGGGTTCAATTGACCATTGGTTCATTGGGATTTTGCATCCACACATCCTCCTAGTTGGGTAGGGCTTAGAAATGCACCCTGGGAGGTTGATGCAGCTAAAGAAGAAGGAAGAGCATATGATGGCCACAAGAAAAACAAAAGAAAAATCAAAATGCAAAATATGGCCGAGACTTACAAATTTGCAAATGAACAAAAGCCAAGCATGAGCTCTACCACTTTCATATGGCCATCACCCGGTTCCTGGGCCAATTTTGCCCTATCTCATAGAGCACAAGGAACCCTTGCATGTACCAACACCTGATGGGCGATGAACTGCCCCATCCCAAAAGGGGTAGTAACTATTATACATCATACAAAACAAGCTCTCATTCCTTGACCTACGAGCAGTAATCCAAAGAAGAATCAAGAAAAAGAAAAAGGCATTTAGATGGGTGGAAAAAAAAGATCAAGGTAACTCATGCATCTAGAATTGTTCCTTCCTCACAACTATACACCCAAGATGAGGTACTCCATCATAGCCGGTCCCTTTGACCATGGCACTTGGCCATGAAGTCCTTTCCCCTTTGTTCCATCATTATTCACATGGTAGGTATTGATTGAAGGGTGGACCAAGGACATGCTACTTACCCTCGGGGGTTGAAAACACCTAAAAGGATAGTTTATTAACCACTCCTACCTAGGGAGGTAACACCATTACGTGACTAAGACCCCAATTTTGGAAGAGAAGCCTCATATGAAGTGTTATTTGCCCATTTCTTTCAATCTTGGTTCACTCAGATGCAATAATGATTATGTACCTAATGGTTAAAGTTGCAACACTTGATATTCTATGTAATTGGCAAGTGGTTTCATCTATAGGTCTGGGCAACTTAATTAGGGCCCAAATCCTCCAAGGGACATATTGACACCCACAGGTGATGTGTTGAGAGCCACGGGATTCTGGGCAGTTGTAGAGCATCATTCATAGCCATGGGCACCTTCAGCACCCACAATGTTCCTGAATTTTCTTTATTATTCATGATATGATGCTTCTGGACATGTTTTCCCCCAGCTGGCTAAGTAGTGATCACATGGTTTGGCATTGGATCCATGGCCCAGATGAGGTTTGTCTCATGCCTTGAGACATGGGAGGGATAGCACCATCTTTAGTACCCTCAATGTTGGAGCAGAATCAAGCTTATTCATCATTTGGAGACCCATGAGACTCCGTTTTGTAACCCAAATCCACATTTGGGGCTACAGGGTCATTTGCAGAGAGATCTAGGAGCCAACCCCTATACATCAATTTTAGGAGCCCTCTACGCTTGTCATGGCACCAAAGGAGCTCAATGCAAGCCCTAGAAGGACCTACGACAACATGGCATCAACATTTCGACCCTCTTGTTGGGAGATTTATTATGTTTCACATTAGCTACAAGATCATCTTGTGACCATGATTAGTTATTGCCCATTATTTTAATGTTTGAAGGGAATCTAGGCATAATTAGGCATTAGTAGCACGCATATATATTAGAGATAATTCATTTGTGATCTCTCAACATCATCACACTTGGAATTTCAGATCTCTTGAGCAATTCACACTTTTCTCTTGTGGAGAATTTGGAGTAATCTTAATGCACTTTGACATTTGGAGCTATTCTTTAGATGAATGGAATGGAGTCTTTGCATATTATCTTGTAAGTGTAGCTAGATGTTGAAAATTTATCTCTTACATGTCTAATGTATGGAATTTTATTGATTCTAGTAATTGCTATTGCGCCCTAATTTGTTGAATATTTATTGAATGCTAATTTAGATGATCTATTGCATGCATTATTCATAGATAATGTGTAAATGAATGTCCTTAGTGGTGAACTCTTTGGTAGCTCTCCAATGAAAATTCCATCTTCCATTGCATAGGTAATTGTTGGAATTATGTTTGTTAGGGCATCAAAATTTTGCCCCCCTTAGAAGCTCTTTGGTTGATCTAACGCATTGAGGACTCCATACTCCCAAGGAACAAGGGTCTAGTCCATTTGGTTGGTGATTATATCTCGATTTTATCCATCTTCTTCTTCTCTTAATTTCGGTCCTTTCAAGGCTAGAGGAGAGAGCTAGGGCTTAGTGTGAATTTCTAGGGAAGAAGGATTTTGGTGATTGGAGAGCCTAAACATCAAGAGGGTAGGGTTTGCCACAAAACCTATAAATTTGTTGGGAATCCACTCCAATTTCATCCATAAGTTTTCTTGCCCTAGGTGTTTTCCCTAAGAGGGAAACCTTAGTTTCTCTTCCCTCAACTTAAGGACTTCCTTGAAGGTTTCATGAACCTTGGAATAACTGATATACATTGCAATAAACCTTTTCGCCTAGCCTTGACCTTTGGTTACTCCAACACTCGTCAAATTTATCAAACCCTAGGTCTTGTGCCCTCATTTCTAAGTCTCTTCATAGAAAGAGAATTGCTTCCTTGTGAAGCCTTGAACCTAAATTGTGTCTTTCTTGAAAAGTTCGTAGTGAGATTATTTCACACATTAACATTAAAATACCTATTATAAGTGATCTCTTTCCTACGGAGACTCTTCCCATTGGTGAAAGTCCATAAAGAGCAAGGGGTTTTGGCTGTGGTGACAATGGGCCACTACCCCATTGTTGATTCTTAGTCTAGTTTATACCTTGTAGGGTTTCCCTCTCCAAGGCCTGCTAAAGGAGAATTGAGTCACCCAACCGCCAGATCTAGTCAGGGGTGGTATGATAGCAATAAGAAGCCAAGGATAGACTAGCATTGAAGATCGAAGTTAGGCCAAGGACAAAATAAGTGGTCAATTAAGTCATTTGCATTAGCTTCATCGACAATAACTGTCAAGATTGATAAATTTTATTGACCTATATTGCACGCAACAACAACTAGATGCGTCTCTTCATGAAAGCAAGATTGATGGTGCAAATGGGCCTAGGCCTCTTGTAATATCCCGTTTCAGAGATATTCTCCAAAACCCCAGTAACTCCAACCAAATACGTACAAATGATATAATAACCGGGAAGCTCAAAATGATAAAAATAACAGTGGTGCAATATATAATAATATAAACGTGAAATATAAGCAGATACTCAAGAAATGCAGAGAGAAATTCTAAGCCATTTTATTATACTGAGCAATAGAATGAGTACAGGAGGTGATCAGAAAGATGGCACCTCGACTTGCACAAGGCAAGTGAAGAAATACATTTAGAATAGCAAAGGAATGGCCTCTCTCTGATCTGTGTCCCAGCTGCTGGAGAATTGTTGTGTTGTTGTTGCTGCTAGAAATAAAATGAGGATTTGTGGTTGTTCCCCTCCTCAAAAAAGGCTAAAACTCTGGAATCGAACTCTACTCAAGAACCTACTAAAACCCAGAAAGCTTGTCTGAAATGGCCGACCCCCGAAAATCACCCCCCTTGGGGTTCTACGCAGTCCCTCAATGCTCTGCGCTGCCACTGAATGAAACTCTCTAGTAATCTGCCTAAAACCTCTACCAAAACCCTCCAATATGCAAGGGCTGATCCCCTGCTCAATCTCCCAGCACAAGTCCTACTGCAAGCCCTCAATCCAGAACTCCTGCCAGAAAGAACTGCGTCATCCCTCTCAGTGTTGCACAGTCCTCCAAGATGCTCAATCCTCCTGCCAAAAATGTTGATGAAACTACTGCAAAAATGTCGATGGAAATACCTTGCCTGAGTAGGCACTCGAAGTCCCCCGGGCTAAGGGTGAGATCTCCGAACTGAGACACTCAATGCACTAAACATTGTTGCAGACTAGCTAAACAGCCAGCGTGCTCTAAGTCAAAGTGACTAGCTCAACTGCACATAATCGAATGCCAAAATGAGGAAGCTCCTCTCTCCTCTATAGCCTTTGCCTCTCTCAATCCCAAGGCCCACCTTCTCCAGTGTAATTCCTCTCTTGCCACGTGTTTCTTCCCTTCTGCGCAGTCCCTCCAAATGTCTGCGTGGGCTCCATCTCTACGTCCCCCTTTGGCCCCCTTGGCTCGCCTTTAAGTCACAACGTTATGCTACTAGGAAGTGACTTTTATTCTAAAAGTGAGTCATGTCCCCTTTCCCTCACCTTTTTATTCATAAATAACTATAGAAGGCAACAATAAGAAAAATCGAATATTCCAATTAGCCATGGCTAACTAGGAATATTACAGTCTCCCCCAACAAAATGTTGCTTGTCCTCAAGCAACTGAAGTGATGGATGCTACAAGATTTTCTCACTCTCCCAAGTGGCATCCTCATCCAGCAAATTCTTCCACCTCACCAAGAATTCCCGGACCATCCTGCTCTGCAGCTACCTCTCCCTGGTATCAATAATAGCCTCTGGCTGTAACACCAAATGCCCCTCATCATCCATGGGTGGTAGCTCATCTGTCACTGTCACCTGCTGCCCCAATGCCTTCTTCAGG